>JAESUZ010003968.1:0-118594 GCA_017311185.1 Proteles cristata cristata
GTTTCATCAACTTCCTCTGAGGGGACATTTGTGATTTACAGGCTGCGTCTGAACTTAGTGCTTCTGGTAGCCTCTTCGGCCGCCTCCTCTGTGGTTTACTGATTGCATCATTTACCTTCCATGATTATTTATTTACTCAGAGACAGGAAGGGAGAGGTGCCAAGGGAGAGAGAGAATCCCAAGCAGGCTCCGCACCATCAGTGCAGAGCCCGATGTGGGGCTCGAACCCACGAGTGGGGAGATCATGACCTGAGCTGAAATCAAGAGTCAGACACTAACCCAGCCGAGCCACCCAGTGTCCCTGATTATGTGGTCTGCACACGTGTGGGCTGTTTCCCGTTTCCTGTTGTACACAGGGTCCCTCCGCTTCCTGTGCAGTGTGGACGGGAGGGGCCACCCTCCTGTCTTGTCCTGCAAAACCTCTGCTTTCTATGCTGCATCTGGGAGGGATTTCCTCTGAAGAGCCTAAAATTAAGTCCTCCATGAAGAGCAACCTCGGGCTGCACGTGGCCCCGTCCCCAGTCCCAGGAAAAGCCTCAGACTGTTCAAGGCTGAAGCCGTCCTCGGACCGCCCTCAGGTCAGCTGATCAAAAACCATTCCTGTGGTCTGAGTCAGGGCTGGGAACTGCAGACAGTTACTTTATACAAACTAGCCAATCACTGACCGCTTGCCTGACCCCCACGTGGGCCCTTTGAACTCACCTCATAATTGGTCATTTTCAAAGGATTCTCAAGAGTCATGATTGGGTCCCACCAACAGTAATGAGCACCTCACAGATACTGAACGGTCAAAGCTGTGATTGTAATTGGTGCTTATGTGATGATGCTACACGTACTGTAACACCCCCATCCCTTACTCCTTAAAATCTCTGCTCGCTATTGTTCGGGGCTTCACCTTCTGCCACGACACCGGTAGGAGGGTGAGCCCCTGCTCGAGTAATAAAGCCCCTGCTTGTAATAAAGACCCTTTTGTACTTGCATTGGTGTCGGCTCCTTGGGGGTCTCTGGGGACTCGCGATTCGGGCACAACACCTCGAGGATTTGCTCCCACATCCCCCTAAGTCACAGCCACTCTGTCTGCTGGCCGTGCAGCAGGGGCCTGGCCTGGAGGTGCAATTCCTGGGATCACGGCTGCCTGGGCGCAGCGGCCCTTCCTCAGTGGGCTTCTCCCCCAGACAGCCCTGCCTCCCACAGAACGCGGGCCCAGCACAGACAGAGGCCCAGGACAGACGGACGCACAGGAGCAAGGAGTGAGCACCGGCAGAGGAAGGAAGAGGCAGGCGAGACCTGGGCAGCGTGGAGGGGGGGCGGCGTCTGCAGGCGACCGGCACTCTGGCTCCTCCAACACGGGGTGTCCAGCTTTGATGCGAAGGAGGTGGCGGTGACAGGCTGTGAGGACGTTTCCAAACCAGACACGGGCCCAGCGGGAGCCCCAGGTGTAGGTAAAGGGGCCACAGGGCAGGGCATCAGGGGACCAGCTGCCACAGATGGGCTCTCGCTTTTATTCTGCAAGGGGTGGGGGGTGGGCGGTTCAATGGGCTTGAAGTGCTGGGGCAAGCCGTCTGGACGGTTGCAAGCAGGGCCCCGAGCCTGGCCGTCTGTGCTCTCTGGGAGCCAGAGGGCGGAGCGAGGCCACACAGGTGCGCTCTCGGGAAACGGGCCCCTCACTGCCTGAGACCCGCAGACACTGAGGCACTTGGAGGAAACACGGGTCGCGTACTGAAGCGTGGGCACGAGGAGCCCCCCACCCCCGGGAGCGGGAAGCGTGGGCACGAGGAGCCCCCCCGGGAGCGGGAAGCGTGGGCACGAGGAGCCCCCGGGAGCTTGGGAAGCGTGGGCACAGGAGCCCCCCACCCCCAGGAGCAGGAGAGTGTGGGCACGTGGAGCCCCCACCCCCGGGAGCGGGAAGCGTGGGCACGCGAGCCCCCACGGGAGCGGGAAGCGTGGGCACGCGAGCCCCCCGGGAGCGGGACCCCGTGTCTGTGCGGAGCACGGGGACCGTGACAGTGAGTCCCAGCTCCGGAAAGCTCTGGGTCCAGTGGGCACAGACGAGGGCCCCTGGGGCATCGCGCGTGTACTCAGAGCACAGCCTCAGGTGCTGGTGACTGTGGCCTTGCTGTGCCCGCGACCCCAGCACACGAGTGCCGACCCTGTGGAGCCTTCCTTCCCAGTCCAGGGCGGCTTCTTGCAGCGACGGCTGGGGCTCCTGGTTCGCAGGCCGTGGGCGCACCCAGCGTCTGGCCCAGGAGCACACCCCTCCAAGAGCTGCACAAACTGGTTTCAGCTCTCAGTTGCTTAATAGCTTCTCACATGCATGTAAATGCGCTTTATCTTACGGGATAGTAGCTTTTCTTCATCAGATGCGTCAGATTCCCAGTTGTAGAGCAGTAACTTGAATGGTTTTTAAATAAAAAGAATCACAGATCCGGCCCGGTAGAAGGCACTTGTGTTGATGAGCACTGGGTGTTACGTGGAATCCACCTCACAATAAACAATGAAAGAAAAAAAAGGTGGTGGAACATGAGGGCCCCTTCAATCTTCCTCTTCCTCTTGTGAGTGTGCAAGGACTTCCCTGGGGCCGGGATTATGTACAGTATGTTGATGTATAAGGTCAACCTTCGTCCTTATTTATCTACCTAAAAGTATCATTTTTCAGCTGTAAGCCTGACATGGCTAAATTGGTTAAATGTGATAGAAGATGATCATCCACCCACGTGTGACCGAAATGACAGGGACATTTCATCTTAAAGGATGACTGCCGCTGAGCGTTGATTCAAGTACTCGGGGTTACCGCATCCAAAGTCAGTCATGTCCAGGGTTTGCTGATCTGACTCAGGACGGGGTCATCTTCTCCTCCACTGAGAAGAGTCGGCGCCCAGATCCCGTTGGACCAGCCTCCCGTACGATCAAGGGACTGTGGTCACCTTCCCGCAAGCGTGTGTTTCGCTGAGACTATTGTTAAGGGCTGAACCGCGTCTCTCAAAGATTCACACGTGGAAGTGCCAAGCCCACGGCTCCAGAATGTGACCTTGTCTGGAAATGGTCACTGCAGATCAAATAAGCTACGATGAGATCGTACATAACAGGGGCCTTGGTCCCTGGTCACTGGTGTCCTTACAGAAGGAGACACTTGGACACGAGCACGAGGGTCGGGGGAGGGGGTTGTGGCTATTTGGCAAAGACCAGCGATGCCCTCACAGGCCGCCGAAGGCATGGAGCAGCACATCCCTCACGGACTCCAAAGGAACCTGCCCCACGGACGGCTTGCCCGGAGACGTGGGCTTCCATCCATAGACTGCGGGACGGTGAGCCCCTGCCCCTCTCGGGGACACCCCAGCCGTGGCTGCGGCCTGGTGGCCTCCTCACTGCACTGCTGGATCTAACTTCACAGCCCCGATGGCCTCATTTGGGGCGATTCACTTGGATGGCATTGAAGGTCAAAGGTCATGGCTACCTGCAGCGGGTAGTCACTGTGCTTCAGCCTTCCAGGCCAGGGGCGCTTTAGGCAAATGTCAGGCTGCCCTTTTCTCTTTGGAGGCGGAGAGAAGCTAGCGGTCTGTGGGAAGAGGGGCTGCGATGTGGGGGCACCACTGCTCTGCCTCTGTCTCTCTCTCTCTCTCTCTCTCACCCCCTTGTCCGCTAGCCTTCCTCACGGCCCGCAGGAGCGTTGGCCTGGCTGCAGGCAGAACCCAGAATGAAGATAAATGAAGCAATATTCGGGTGTTCTGGCCTCCATAATAAGTCTGGAGTATTTGCAGAGAGGATACAGGAGGCAGGCATGGGATTCAGGTCATGGTCAGGGTTAGAAGGAGAACAGGAAGCCAGCCGGCCTCAACCCTTGGCCCAGGTGGAGGACAGGGAGCCTGCCCCCGGCAGGGGGAGGAAAGAGGAGGGAGGAGGGAGGAGGAGGGAGGGCCAAGGGAGGGGCCGGGAGGGAGGGCCAAGGTGGCCTGGCCCAGTGCTCTGGGGGCTCTGGGCCGATGGGTACCTGTGGCCTCAGCCCGATGCAGCCCTGGCCGTCAGCTCAGCTGTGCACACAACCACCATTAAGACAGGGGGCTCGCCCAGGCCTGCCCGTGTGTTGCCCGTGGCTTGGCTGGGTTGTCCACGGTGCGGCTGAGCTCCACGCCAAAGCTGTGTGGACAATCCATCCTTGGCTTCACCGATTCCGGCCCTTGTATGAAGCCCTCTCCAACAGGGAGGGGGTTGCTCACCACCGCCAGGTAGTGGGCGGGGGGGGGGTCCCAGCAGAGGAGAAACCCACCTCGCTCCCTTCATGATCTGAATACTGGTGCGTGGCCACCTGCACTGACCACACGGGGGTCTGTTCTGGGCATCAGGCTGCAGTGAGGACCAGGGAGTTGGAGGGGGAGGAACGGGCACGGGCCCCCCGAGCAGGGGGCTGGTCCTGCATCCCCACTCTGCACCCCCCGGTCTGATGTTCTGGTCCTGCACCATCTCATCTGGGACCTAAAGAAGCATCCAGACTCCAGGTACCACACTCTCTCAGCCACAAGTGACAAAATCAATATCAATATGGGATGTCTTTCCTGGGGTAAGACCTTCCTTTGAAGACAAATGTAAATTGGTGATGAGATCAGATATGATTCCTGGCATGAGGTACTTTTGGAATTGCCTGATTTTATTTTATTACTATTATTATTTTATTGTTTATTTTCAAGAGAGAGAGAGAGAGAGACAAGGCAAGAGCTGGGGAGGGGCAGAGACAGGATCTGAAGCAGCTCCAGGCTCCGAGCTGTCGGCACACAGCCTGACGCAGGGCTCGAACCCACAGACCTGAGTCGAAGTCACGCTGAGCGCACTGAGCCACCCAAGTGACCCTGGAATTGCCTGATTTTACAGTCCCTCAGGGAAAACAAAAATCCAGGGTAAAAATGATCTCGCCAGCTTGCCTTCCTTATATCCAGAAAACCTTGGACACTCTTCCAAGGAGATATTTTACATTGATTTTGAAATACTTCCCTCAAAGCAAATGCCAATTTCAAGTAATTCCGAAGTTTTTCATCTTGACTGCAGTCTAAGGATTAACGCCTTGTCTCTCCCTTCCGCCTGCTCTTCTGCAAGCATCTTCTGAATCCCGGAGGGCTTCCCGGAGCAGTGTCTGCTGTGCCTGGTCCTTTCACTGCTCGGGAAGCCCTTCGTCCTGTGGCTGGTGCGACCTCTTCCGGGTGTTCACGTGGCTCCCACCCAGGTTAGGGCGCACCCCGGATCCCCGTGGAGTCTGGCAGGCTGGGCGCCTGCATACATTTCACCGTTCTCCGCAGTTAAAGTAGTCGTAGCGCGTTTCCGCCAAGCCCGTCGTTCCATCACGCTTCTCCTGAGTGTCAGGCGTCGGCCTCATTTCTCCACCAGGCACCCCGTGGCTCCCCAGCCTGCGCTCCTGCTGCCGGCCGACCGCAGGGGACCCTGCTTCGGACCTGTGACGCCCACCCCGCGACACTCAGCTCGGCCTCGCCTCCTCTCCTCCGGCCTTCCTCTCCTGGCTCTTCCCGCCAAGTTCTCCGTCAGTGCAAGGCTGGGAAGCCCTTCCACCTCGCTCTGACACACCCCACACCTTCCTGTCCCCACGGCCCCTGCGGAGTCGGGGCTGCATGTCAGCGCCTCTGCGGCCTCCCCTACGGGCCAAGCCATCCTGAGCACTTGGGATTTTTCCACCGGGAATCTTTCATTTGTAAAATCTCATCTGGAAACGGAACGTGTAAGACGGAAGGGAGCTGGGACACCCTGGGTGATGTGGAGGGACGAGCACGGTGCCCAGACAGGGTTTTGTCACTGGCTCCCGACTCCCCACTGTGGTTCTGGGAGCCCCGGGCTCCGCAGAGCACAGCTGGGCACAGGTCACGTCAGCTCCAGGCCCTGGGGTGGCTCCCCCAAACCGACAGACTGACACGCACTGCTCTCCGCCTGGGGCCCTCCTGCACCCGGTCTGCTTCCCAGGCTGCAGGGCCCCCCCCCAGCCCCCCAGGGCTGCCTTTTATTCACCCAGCACAGTGTCTCACACAGGGCCGTGCAGAACGGTATTTACTGAACTGAAGTCACTTAAAAACCAGCACATGTAGGAAACATCTAGGCTGGTTCTTATATAAAAAAGACACAGATAACTTGGAAGATCACCAGTGTGATTTTCCTCATCAACTGGAACAGTCTGGGGGAATTTTGGGCTCTTCTGAGAAAAGCTATCAGGTTGTTTTCAACAGGGAAATAAATATGCTCCAGCCTTCACACTCCCCAGCTACTCACCCCAGCCTCACGGGGCTGCAGCGGGACATTAGCATACATTTACATACATTTACATACATTTACACGTAGCATTCCTGTCACCCTCAGCTCCCAAACCTGCACACTGGATAAATTTTTAAAAAAGGTACTGTGACCTATGGCAATTATATTCAAACCCAATATTCAGAACACGATACACGAAGCACAACAAAAACCTAGAACAATCAATTACACGCTCGATTAGGATAAAGACCGGCAGGGCCGCAGCGATCAGCGGAAAGCAGACAGGGGCCCACGTCTGGCCGGGCCCCGCCGCAGCCAGCGCCCGCTCCTCCGGCCCGCACGGGTTTTCGGAAACGCTCCGGCCCCGGGCCCAGCTGGGCTGTGCGTCAGGTGTGTCCCGTGTGACCTCCAGCTCAGCTCCCGCCGGAACCGAGGGCTGGTCACTGCCCCACCGCACACCTGCCCCTTCGCATGAACACCTGCTGAGCCCCGCTGGGCGTGCCGTGACGTCCAGTCTGTTTCCGCCGTTGTCCCCACCGGGGTCCGAGGACGGTCTGCCTGGTGTCTGCAGGGGCTGCTGTTCGTAGGTCCACGCTGCCCGCACCACGGGGGTGTGGAGAGGCTCAGAGCGCGGCATGGGGCTGTGACTGGGCAGCAGACGGAGGGCACGGGCTGAGAGGCCCTTAGACGAGCCTGAGGGGTCCTGACGGGACACCCCCAGCACCCACTGAAAGCTCAGCGTGCGGGGCTTCCCGGGGCTGGTTCTGGAGGCTGGTCTCTCTCCCTGAGCCAGTGCTACGGGGGGGGCAGGGGGGGCCTCTGCTGACAGCTACGCCCACTGTCGCCCGGCCCCTGAGGCCGGGGCGTGTTGAGGAGCCCTGCGTCCTTGCTGGTGGTACCCAGTGCCTCTGCTGCCCTGGGGACGGTGTGGTGCTGACCACCCCTGCTCACAGCCACCCTCATGGCACTCTCTGGTAGAATGTTCCTGACTGCTGCCCTGGCTCTCCTGCGGGCCGACCCCTCAGGGCCAGCAGGAGGGGGTTCTGTGAACCAGATCCTGACACCTCGCGGGAGGCAGCGTCAGCCTGGTGAGTTACCCGTGAAGCGGTCTGCGCGGAGGGTGAGGGGTCAGGTCACAGCTGGCACAGCAGAGAGAACAAAGGCAGCGGGAGACAGAGAAGCGCCGCACACATCTGCCGCCACGTCCGCGACGACCCTCGCCGTCGCCAGGGAAGGGTTGAAGCTGCAGGTGGGGGCAGAACGAGACTACACGGGGCTGTGTGAGACCTTTCAGGGGTGCGCACCCCCCCACCGGGGGGCAGGCGGGCATCCACCTGCATCAGGGCCTTGGGGCTGGACGGCAGGGCTGAGCAGCACGGCGCCGGCCCCCAGCTGGAGTCACCAGCTGCGGCACCGCTCCGTTCAGCAGCCACGCGGGGCAGACACAACACAGGGTCCCCGTTACAGCCTGAGCGAGGTGGACGCTTGCCCTGGACTCGCGTCTGCTGGGGTGCTTCTATATCGTTGGGAGGAAATGACCAAAAGGTCATTTTACAGGGAAGTTTGGCTGGTGGAAAGTTGGGAAAGCGCATGACAACTAACAAAAGGTTCCTGCATCCGTATGGACCACGTAGGAACTCGGCTGCTGCGACAGAAACCAACTCATAAAATAGTACTGTTGAGATTATAGAACAAAAAGTAGCTTTAGAATTTGAGTTGATCATATTAGTATTAGAAGTACAAACTAAGAAATGCTGTAATGTAATATACAGGAAAGACACAAGATACTATAGCCAGCCACACCCTCTGGAGGCGGGCTCCAGGTGGCGAAGCCTAGAAAGGGCTCGAACGCACCAACCCGGCACTTCCTTCCATTAGCGGTGTGATGGGGACCCTCTCAGGTGACGTCTCCGAGTCTTCCTGCTGGAGCTGACAGATGGGGACGGTAGCCTCACACACCACGGTCAGGATCAGAAATGGTGTCAGTCAGTCCCCAGGAGGCCCCTGCAGAGAAGACTCTGGACACAAGGCAGCTAAGATGGTTAATTAATACCGTGGAGCTAAAAGTTAATGTGAGAGCTAGAGAATATTGGTATTATTGGTTTTGCTGGAAAGATTCCTCATAGCCAGTCTCCTCATCTTGTAGAACTGAGCGTCTATCATATTTGGGGTCATGATACCAGGTTATGTAGGAAACTCCCTTTCTAATCCAGCCAATGAGCTTCTGACGTAACATGTGTCCCGCTGTACTCAGTCAGGTAAATACAGGTCGCCCCTCACACTGCAGGGATGGCATCCAGGTCTGGCACAGCGGTGAGCCTGGTGCTTGGCTTCCTTGGGCGAGTGAGCCCGAGAGAGGCTGGGACGAGAGCAGCGGGATGTCAGCGAGGAAGGTGGGCTTCATGCCCCAGCCGCAGGACGAAGGCTTACGGGGCAGAACTGAAGCGGCTACGTGATGGCCCCTGCAGGTGGACTCATTGTGAAAGTCGGGAGCCGGCAGGTGTAAAGGGAGGCTGTAACCTGTGCAGCCTCGAAGAGCAGGGGCCCCTGCGATGGCAGGTTTCATGTCCACTCTACACGTGAGAGAATTGCTTTTTTAACTGAAGAGATAGCTGGTTATAGCAAAAAAATTGAACATCATGGCTGCAAATATTGCTCTTGTAACATCAAGATTAGACTTTGCTGGGGTGGCTGGGGGCTTAGTCGGTTGAGCATCCGACCTCGGCTCAGGTCATGATCTCACAGTTCGTGGGTTTGAGACCCGCATCGGGCTCTGTGCTGACAGCTCAGAGCCTGGAGCCTGTTTCAGAGTCTGTGACTCCCTCTCTCTCTGACCCTCCCCTGCTCACGCTGTCTCTCTCTCTCTCTCTCCTAGAAATAAAAAAATATATATAAAATAAAAAATAAATAAACATAAAAAAAGGGTTAGACTTTATTGGGAGACACGGTTACTAACCTTGACTACGTTAAGGTAAACTTCCTTCCTTGGGCCCCCACCTCTTGCTGGGAATTGCCCATGAGTGGTGGGCCTGGGCCAGTTATGGGGACGCAGGATGAACCCCTCACTTCACGGACCCTGCAGTCTAAAGGGAGAGACCAAACCAACTGCCAGTTGACCGTGTTTAAGGGGCACAGAAGAGAGCACTCAGGCCAGGAAAAGCAGGGGCGTAGGTGTCAGGGAAAGAAGGGTGATTAAAGTCGTTGCTTTTCTAAACAAGACTCTTGGAGCCTCAGTTTCCTTATCTGCAAAATTAAACACTAGAAAAGAGACTCCTTCGTGTTCTTTCCAACTAATGTTCTAGAATTAAAAAAAAAAGCTTCTAGGTGTTCAATAAGTCAGAGTAAAGGACTCTGTTCTAAATATGCCAAAAAGAGAAAGGTGACTTGTATTGACGAGTAATGACCCAAGGCAGTCACTCCTACTTTAGGCTCAAGTGACCAGTAGATTCCATTACTGGCTGACCTATACACACTTGTGTCCATAGACACACACAGGTGCACACTCACCCATGTGTGACTGTTTCACTGAAAGGGTTCTCCATGCACAGTATGCTTTGGAATTGGAAATATGTGTGTGTGCATAAAATAATCCAGATCCTATTTCATTAAAAGCAAATCTAACATTATCTTCAAATTTTCTAACTAAAGAATTTGCACACGATTGAGAACATCGTTGGCATAGGTCAATTGTTTGTGTGTCCATATATATTGACCAAGTATGTATTTTTATGTATAAGTTGATATGAACATAAACACATTCACTGTCACCATGACTGAATTGTTTTAAGCTAACATTTCACTGATGTTTATCTGCATATTTCATAACTTAAGTTAGTCACTCCTTTCCTTGTAAAAGAATGGTTTGCAAGAGCAAATTATAATCTGGTACAGTGCCCGTTACAGCGACAATTGGCTAATGAACGATTCAGCATGTTTTCAAGTGTACAGATTCGTATTTTGTGTCTGGAGCATTTGATTCTTACCTAACATTCATTTGCTCATTCATCCACGCATTCTTTTATTCTATAAATACAAATTGAACGCCTACTATTTGCTGGCTGTTGTTCTAGATTGTAAAGATTCACAAAATGAATAGGAGAAAGCATTTGACTTAATTATAACTTAAAAAGTGTAAGTCTTTAAGATATTTTGATTTTAGCTTTATTAGGAATGTATTTGGAAGCTGAATGTATATCCTTAGAAAATATGCAGGATGGACAAATGTAGATTGATTCTGGAGTATCCTGAGGTAACATTTCGTTAATCTGGAAAATCTCCCCAAAAGTATAGTGTGACTTATATATCGTTTTAGGTATATATTTGATAGACTTTAGGTATATATTTGATAGACTTTATACCTCTGTTTTGACTTCTAAATCTTTTTAATGTTTATTTTATTTTTGAGAAAGACAGAGAGAGAGACAAAGTGTGAGCAGGGGAGGGGTAAAGAGAGGGGGACACGGAATCAGAAGCAGTTCCCGGCTCCAAGCTGTCAGCACAGAGCCCAACGTGGGGCTTGAACCCATGAATCACAAGATCATGACCTGAGCCAAAGTCAGATGCTTAACAGACTGAGCCTCCCAGGTGCCCCTGTTTTGACTTCTAATCAGAATGACTCTTCAATATGGCGCTTAAGTGTGCTTGGTTTAATTGTTTTTCACTTAAATCAGTTTAAGTCCATATTACATGCTGATCAAAGCATTAGTTTCTAGTATCTCGCATTGTGAGGACATAGTTCTTAAATATCTTGTATATGTACTAAGTACTTGTATGACTTAGTTTTTAAATTGCATATGTTTCGTCACCAGCTCTAATAAAAGCATGTCTACAAATTTCCAGCAAACAACCTTTCACTTTAGAAATTAAAGTTTGTTTTTCCATAAGCTTTAGAGACCTGGCCTGTCAACATGACTGAATTCCGGGACACCTCGGACCTTTAGGACTGTCCGATGTCCTGATGATGTCATGTGCGATGCCCTGATGATCAGGGAGACGCATTCAAGACTGCAGGTCACCCTGGACCCAGTTCGTCCCTTCTTGCAGATGCCTGGGAGAAACGGCACCCTCGAGAGACCGAGTGCGTGTCCCATGGCCCCAGGGCACGGCAGCCACAGAGGCACTGCCACGAAGAGGAGCCTCCGGCTCTTCCCCAGCGGCACAGCCTCGGTGCAAGGACGCGGAGCCTCGGTGCAAGGGCGCGGCTCTCGGGCTCCTCACCCTTCTGTTCTAGGTGCTCCTGCCTGAAAGGCACTTGGACATCGAGAGGGAAAGAAACTCGTGTTTTAATATTTGAAGAGAGCATCAGTGATTAGCATTAAAAAATTCCAGGTTTGCCCCTTGCTAAAGAAATTGCTTTTGCATCCTATTCTAGTAGAGATGGTCCACGGAAGGGACAGTCCAGTAGACAAGCCATCTGAGGGGATGATTCGCTGCGCCGCTGGTTTGTCACCCGTTCTGAATGGTGCGAAGGGTGCGGTGATGTGAAGAGTCCCCGGTGCTGTGACTTTGTGCCCTGGATGGTCCATTTCTAGGAGCTTTCCTGAGGAAGCCGGCACCACATGGTGTCCCACTACGTGTACGTTCACAGTCTCAGTGGTGACAGGAGGGTGTTTGCTGTTGACAGTTGCACATGCTGTGGACACGCACAGGGTGAGGGTCTGGGTCTGCTCTGGGCTCTCATGCAAGTGTCTTCGTGACCAGAGAGAAGTCATTAAATTTCTCGTATTTTAGGGGTGCCTGGTGTCTCAGTCAGTAAAGTGTCTGACTCCTGATCTTGGCTTAGGTCATGATCTCACGGTTTGTGACTTCGAGCCCCACATCAGGCTCCGGAGCCTGCCTGGGATTCTCTCTCTTTGCTCCTCCCGCGTTTGCTCTCTCCATCTCTCTCAAAATAAATAAGTAAACTTAAAAAAATTCTCGTATTTTAAAAATGCAACAGAAGGATTTAATGATTCTTAAGTTCTCAAACTGTGATTTCCAAATCAAACAAACCCCGAGGGGAGATTAGCTCAGACTAGGGTGTGGGTATCTACACAATTCAGATGCTCAGCTCTATGCTGGACGTAACGTCCCACCCCCACAAATACCCAGGATGTAGCAGGTCCAGAAGAGGAATCTTGACCTCCGCCCACAGTCTCTATCCCGCGAGTCTCCCTGTTCGGGGACGGGAGCAGCCTGGAGCGCTGTCCGTGTCAGAAACATGGCAGCCGGCCTCGGTCGCTCCCCGGCTCAGTCCCCCACGTCAGCATGTCCTCACGGCTTCTTCTCCACAAGGCATCTTACATCGCGTTTCCTTCATCAGCGCGCTTAGTCCAAGCCACGTCACCTGATGAATGTGGCGCCCTCCACGCGGCTTGCCCACGACTGCAGCCTCTATCAGTCAAGTCCGCAAGCTGTTTAAGAACCAAACTTGAAAAAAAACCAAAAAAAAAGAACCAAACTTGAGACATAAATGTGTTCCCGGCACCAGCTTGTTCAAACCCGTCGCTCGTTTCCCGCTGGGCTTTGTTTAGATTCCTCGTGGCGGCCGCAGGGCTCCAGTGCAGCGCCCCTTCCCCTCTGGTCTCACTCTGGCCCATGATGCCCTGCATGCCCTCGGCTCCAGCAGCGGTGTCTGAGTGTGGCTAACAAGCGCAGCCCCGTTCTGTCGTGGGGTCTCTGCCGTTCCCTCTGCCGAAACTCTCCCCACTCTTCTTGGACCAACTCCTTCACCTGAAGCCTCAGTTCACTGCTGTTTTCCTGGGAAAGGCGTTTCCGAATCAGCACACTGAGAGCACACGTACCTCTGCCCCTGAACGATACACTTACAGAAACGCAGCTGTTTTCCGTGCCCACCTGTCTGCTTTGTGTTGATGTCATCCCTGGGCCGTGTGCTCTGGGGCTGCTGGGACCACGTCCTGTCCCCACTGAGCTCCTCCACGTGGCACCGAGCGTGGCCAGAAGTTGTCTGCTGAGACTGAGAGTAGCATTTCTCCCCTTGCAGTGATGGGCCCACACGCCCAGAAGAGCAGGCGCTGGTGCGGGTGATGCAAAGCACAGGCTGGGGCCCCGAATCGCTCTGTACCTCCCGTACCCCGCGGCTGATTCTACACAGCCTCAAAGAGCACTGACTTTGTGTGACTGTCCTGTCTTCCTTGTTACATTAGAAACACTCCCTGCGATCAGGGTCAGGGGTCAGGCCTTTGTGGACGGTGCCCTGCATGCGTGTTAGTGTAGTCGTTCCGACGGGGGTGGTGTTTATGGGGAATGGGACTGGGGGAAGGCTTCCTGGTTGAACGATGTTATTTGACGGCACGCGCACCTCGGCGGGAAGGTTAGGGTTGCCTGAACTGAGATTATTAGGAATCATGACCCTTCAATGACCTGTCATCGCATCACAGCTGAATTCAGTGGGCAGACTTGTGAGATGCCTTAAAATTTTTTTAATGTTTATTTATTTTTGAGAGAGAGAGAGCAAGAGAGAGGGGGAGGGACAGAGAGAGAGGGACAGAACTGGAATCTGAGCTGTCAGCACAGAGCCTGACTCAGGGCTCGGACTCACAAACTCTGAGATCAGGACCTGAACTTAAGTCAGACGCTCAACCGACTGAGCCCCAACACCCCCCCCACCACCCGTGCCTCATGATGCCTCTTAAGTCTAAGATGACACTGTAGAACCAGACGCATGTCCTTACCGGAGCGGAATCTCTCGCGTTCAGGGGTGACGGTTACCCGTCTCACTCCAGGGAACGGACTCCCCATCGGACTGAGGGTTGCGGGCAGGCCCCTGGAGCCCTCCCGCTCGGGCTTCCCCTCCACCAGCGGCCCGCCTCCCCGGGTCCACAGTGGCCGCCAACGCCCACCCTCTGGGTCTCCATTTGCCTGTCTGCCCGCGCTGCTCGCTGCTGTCGTCAGGACGCCACACTTGTTTGTCTCTGCCCTCGTTCCTGCCGCAAACATCACCCTTTGGGTCAACTTTCCATCACACGCGTGACTGAGCTCCACGTCCCCAGGTGGCCCCCATGGCCCTCGGGGTGCACCCCAAGCTCCCGACACCTGCAGTGTGAGGCCCAGCTCGCTGTGTGCAGGGGCGCCGGTCACGCTGAATCCAGACCCCGGTCCCTGCTCTTCTCCTGCCCGCTCTGGCCTTGCGTCCCCCACCCCCAGCCCTCTCCGAGCTGCCCCGTCTCTGTTCGGGGCTGAGACCCAGGTATCACCCTCTGCAGCTGTCACTGGCCCCGTGCCGACCTGTGTGCCTGTTACGACCAGAGGCACTGTGATGCTGCTCGTCTCCCGGCACCCCTGCCGACACCGGGCTCTGCTCCCGTCTTTCCGGGTCCCTCGTCCCCACGTCCTGGTGTTCAGAGACCGCCAGCAATCACCACTGGACGTGCAGGACCCCGTGGGGGCGGCGTTCGTGGTCCTGAGACGTGGTGGTGGTGTGGCACCGCAGGGCACAGGCCTCCCCACAGGAGGGAGGCGGGCGAGGACTGCGGGCCCTGGGGCTCCACCCGGGTCTTCCACAGCTGCTCTGCTGGCCCCACTCGCGGGCCGGGCCTGGGAATCCCTCGGGTGCCGGTTGGTGTTTCGGGGGGTGAGGGCAGCCAGGCAGGCTCTCCTGGGGGTGACCGCAGGCATGGGGGACCAAGAAGGGCTCAGCAGGGCCGCTGTGAGCGCCCGGGCTGAATGAGGACACGGGGTGGAGAGCCGGCCAGGAGGGGGGACCCCAGGTGGCAAATGAAGGGGTGTGTGTGTGTGAGAAACAGAGCTGGGGGCGAGTCCGGGCAGCGCCGCTGCCTGCAGAGGGCGCTCTGCTGTGTGCGGGTGACACCTCGTGACACGTGTCAGTGTTACCAGCCCAGCCCCACCGTGTCCATCCTGGTCCCTGGGTCTCATCAGCCTGCGGGTCTCTATGTGCAGGAACCAGGGGTCCCGGTCTGTCCCTGTCCCTCGAGAACGTGTACCCTGGGTCCCCGGTGACCGAGTGACTTTCCGGGAACGCACTCAGCTCGCCCGTCCTCAGGGACGGTGGGGGCTGGACCATGGGGAGGAGGGTTGGCAGAGGTCGGCGGAGGGGGGCCCTGGAGGACCCTTCAGCACCACGGCCCTGGGCGGCCCGTCTTCCCCTGGGTCCGCGCGCTGGGGCAGGCGGCGGCTTTGCAGACCCGCGGCGCCCCTCTGCCCCTGAGCTGTGCACTTACCACGCGAAGCTGTGTGCATTCAGGCAGGAAAATTAATTAAAAGCGAATTTGTTATTTACATTTTCAAATTCTGGAAGGAACTTAAAACTCATTCTTGCAGAGTCACTTGGCCTCTTTCCGGAGAGAATTAGAAAGACATGACACTTGGGGAAAATATCCGTATTACCTCGTATTCTGTCAGTTCCCCAACAGTGGACCCTTTGGGGGCTGCTCGCCAGGGTCAGGTATTTGCGGCCGTGAAGTGAAAGCGTTTCTTCTGAGGGAAGCCCATCTTCTCCTTCACGGTCATTGTATCAGTTGGGGGCCTGGCTGGTGCTAAGCCCCCCGCACACTCAGCATTTCGAAAGGGGAAGACGGGACGAGCCCACCGGATGGAAGGAGAACAAGCCCAGCGCTGCCGGCCCCGCCTTCTCTGGAAAGACACGTGTGCGTGTAAAGATGTATTATCTAAAAACGCAAACCTCCTGAGGTTTTATCCCATAGAAATGGGCAGCGCAGGCCCCTGCATCCTGCATTCTGTTGCTGGTCTTTTTAATTAAATTAGAGCATCGAGGAAAGGCGGGAATTAAGGTCAGTCAGGTGGCAGGAAGCTGTCGCTGCCGGAGCTGATGCAGGCGTGGAAGCGCCGTCCGGGTTGGGTCGGGCTGCACACGCCGCAGAAGCTGTCGCCCGAATCCGCTGAGGGTCGGATCTCGCCGTGGCCCTGTTCTGTCCACAAGTCCTCTCGATCGTGTTCCGAACGTTTCCCACCAACCGGGAGAACACCCCACGCAGCCCCCCATACACAAGCGGAGGTGGGGTGTCCCCGCCGCCCGGCGCTGGGTCGCTGTCACTGGCCCTGGGGAAGGAGAGGTGTGGCTCAGACACCTGCCACGCGAGTCGCCTCCGGAGGGGTCCTGCCTGTCATGACAACTGCTTTCCCGCCGCCGTGCCCGCGCCCCTGGGACCTCGCGGCCCCTCTGACCACGAACGTGGCTCTGAGCTCCTTCTCTCCCTCAGGTGTCTCGTAAGCAGCCTCCCGTGACGTCGACCCCATCTTCAGGCCCCGTTTTCACGACGGCGCTGCCGCGGTGTCTCGGCCCTGAAGCGGTGGGCAGGGCAGACGACTTAAAATAACCCGTGTGACGCAGGAGCGTTTTATTGAGCAACTGAATGGGTTCTGTGGTCCTGCCTGTAATGTCGTGTGTGTTACGTTCACTCCGCCGGCTCGCGGGTTTCCTCAGGAGCCCGGTTCTAGTAGATGCTCTAGGATCCCTGCTAACTTACCGCGGGGCCCGTGACATCGCCGCTGCGGGCCTGCCGTCCGTGTCTGTGGAGCGCAGGCTCCGGGTCACCCGCCGTCCGCCCTCGGCCGCACCCCCTCCTCGGCTGGAGACCTCCGGTCGTCCTCTGGCTTTGGGCCGGCAGTGCAACCCCCGTCTCCTGCGCGCTCCTCACAGGTCTCCTGCCCGTCGCCCGTCCACGGCAACACAGCCTTCGGGCCTGTACTTTGGTGGCCCTCGCGTGGCAGCCAAAGGGACAAGTGCTCCCACCCCCTCCGCACCCCTCTGTCCCGCTAAGCCCTGCAGTCCTGGGTCTTAGCGCAGCCAGGGCATAGACTCCTGGTGTCATCGAAGCCCAGGGCCCTCAGTGCGTCCTGGCTGGGGACACCCCCGTGACTGCTGCACCATGTCATGGCTCATGTCACAGTCCCCCCATGTAACAGTCCCCCCATGTCACGGTCCCCCCATGTCACGGCCCCCCCATGTCACTGTCCCCCATGTTACGGCCCCCCATGTCACGGTCCCCGCATGTCACGGCCCCCGCATGTCACGGTCCCCCATGTCACGGTCCCCATGTCATGCCACCCCGCATGTCACGGCCCCCATATCACGGTCCCCATGTCACGGACCCCCATGTCACGGTTCCCCCATGTCACGGTCCCTCATGTCACCGACCCCATGTCACGCCCCCATGTCATGGTCCCATGTCATGGTCCCCCATGTCACAGTCCCATGTCACGGTCCCCCCATGTCACGGTGCCCCAGGTGGCCTCTGGTCCAGCTGCCCCTCTCTTGCCCTGGGCTCCCACGCCCACTCTGGCCCCCCCTCGGGTCTTCCTGGCTCTGTCCTCCTCCTAAGTCCCGGGCTCCAAACAGTCATCCTCCGAACGCACTCCAGGGCGCACATCATGTGCTGACCCCAGGCCCATGGCCTCCAGCACACACCGGCCCTGCCTCCCCTGGTGTGGGGACACGGAGGGGACGGGACATCAGACGCATCAGAGAGGTCCCACGTCAGGTGCTGACCCCCCTTCTCTGAAGGCTGCCTGGACTGTCTCTCCTCTCAGTGTCCCCCTGGCAAGGCCTGACCCTGGTCTGGTCCCTCTGTGTCCCCATCTGTGTGTGGCTGAAAGAGCGCCCTGCCTCAGAGCACAGGTGACGTGGCCTCCCGGGGTCTCCGGTGACAGGGTCCTCCGTGGCCCCAGCCCTCCTCCCGCTCATGTCCTCTGCGTGCCCTGTCCCCTCTCTCCTCATGCTGGGGAAGACCTCTCCTCCTCTTACGTCAAGAAGACACGATTAGAAGATGCTCCCTGAGCCCCCAGGACATCTCTGCCCTGTCGTTGTCACCGAATCCTGGGAGGGGGGGCTGTCCCTGATCCTCTTAGAGGTCAGCGGTCCCCTCTGCCGTCAGGGACTCCCTCCGGGAGGCCTCCTTCACTCCCGTGCACCTGTCATCCCCTACTCAGCCACCGTCCTGCTCGGCCACGCCACCAGCCCCGGGACAGCACTCTGCCTTCACGGGCGCATGGTCACGTCTGCTGAACGAACGGAAGCATGATACGGGCACCATCCAACTCTCCACAAAGTGATTCAAGTGACTATCGGCTTAAAAAATCATCTCTATTAAAAAGGATGTAAGAATTGAACCACAGGAGAATTTGATTGATTACAGAGGAAGACACAATTTTCATCATTTTGCTTAACAGAGACTGATTCCATCAAGCAGATCTTTTTTTCTGAAAAAATGAAGTAGTGAAGAAAAAAGCTCAGAAAGGTACCTTTCTTCACTGTTCGCGTAACTAACTGGAGTGTTGCTTTCCTGGATGAAATTGTTCAAGTTCCTGTGTCGTGATCTGTCCCCTCTCTTACTGGCCACCGTGCTCTGTTCGTCTCGCGTGGACACGGGTTCTTGTGACGCGTCACGTGTGGTGCACATGGATGTGGACGGTGCTAAGGCAGCATCTGCCGTCACTGCCCGTCTGCAAATCACTGTGCAACTGGAGTCACGGTAGGGGGTGGCTGCCCACCACGGTCCTGACTCACCGTCCGGACGGGACGCTCCCGCAGTCACCACGGGAGACTGCGATGGGCAGCCACTCACGCGCTTGCAGGGGTACGAATACGGCCATCACCGCTGCCCCCAGCCATGGCCTGACTCCCAGGCACAGGCGCCCGAGGCTCTGAGCGCCCTGCCTGCTGCGTGGCCGGCACACGGCAGCTACTCAGAATCCCCACTAGCAGAAAAGAATGCGACCGGTTACTGCTTGTGCCTCCCGTTCAGACATAAGGTGAGATTAAGCCTGTGCTCAGGGTCCCAGGGTCCCCCAGAGACAACTGCCTCCAATTCTTCTCTAACACTCGCCTTGATATCACAAATATACCACATTTTTTTAAAAATTTTTTTTAATGTTTTATTTATTTCTAGGAGAGAGAGAGACAGCGTGAGCAGGGGAGGGTCAGAGAGAGGGAGTCACAGACTCTGAAACAGGCTCCAGGCTCCGAGCTGGCAGTCAGCACAGAGCCCGACGCGGGGCTCGAACCCACGAACCGCGAGATCATGACCTAAGCGAAAGTCGGATGCTTAACCGACTAAGCCACCCAGGCACCCCACAAATAGACCACATTTAATAGGCCTGAGGACGGGGTGGCCCTTGAGCCACTTGGCCGGGTCCCGCCTTCCTCCCAGTGCTCGCTTCACAGACTGGTGGTGCTGTAACAAGCACCGGTATCTGTAGTCGCTTTAAAAATAACTCAGTACAAGGACTCCGTGTCCCCATCCCTCTACCCCCTACCTCTATTTCGGGATGCAAGCCGTGTTGTCACGGAGCAGAGTGACATTCACAGCAGGTACAACTGACACGTGGAAATATGCCCGATCGGCCGCACTAATTGGATCTCTGATGGGCACAAGCAGGAGGGGTTGCAAGTGTGAGTTCAGAGCCCTGTTTACGGTCCATTTCCATGTAAATGAAGAGCGCCAGCCGCTTAAGTGCACGGCGCGCGGTAATGCGCCGGCGCTGGCCCCGGAATTGGAGGAGTGAAGCCTCCAGCAAGAGAACGGAGAGAGAAGGAAGGAAAACGGGTTTTTTTCCTACCTTCCGCATGTAAGATTTATGCAGGCAACTGCCATTAGCACTAATGAGAGCTACGCATGTAAATCTCCCATGAAATGACGGGAGATTAGCTTCATCCATCACTGTGCAGACATCACAGCGTCGGGCGGGTTCTAGCAGGCAGGCCGGTTGGCGGGAGGGATTCTGCCCGAAAGTGCTGGCGTGGCGGCCTCGGAGGGCCGGGGGAAGGCGCCCGCGGGGCAGTGCAGGGGCCAAGCCCGGTCTGCGAGTGCTGGTCTGCGAGTGCTGGCGATGACGCCGAGGGGCCCTCCACGCCACCCGCCTGCTCGTGACACAGAGTACGAGAGAGGCGGGACCAAGAGCCCCCTCCACGTGGATGGGCCCTCTCCCCCCACCTCTGCTCATGCTTTTACATTTGCTCCTGGGAGAGCAGGGGATGGGCGGTAAATGAGTCCCCAGCAACTGCCCCCTTCTCCCTGTCGCTGCCCATGCGGTGGCACCACACACACGTCAGAAATGAGACAGACTGGCCCTCTTCCAGGTGAGACCCATGTTCTCTCGCCACAGTGCCTTTGCTCATGCTGGCAGACATGCTGTCTCTACTGCTCTCAAACTTACTGAATTGTCAGCATCTCTGGGACACCTTCTCCTTCCAAGAGCCTAGCCTGTCTCCGAATTCGGCATGGACGTTACTCTGTGCTCCCCTTTCCCGTGCCTGTGCCCCTGGCCACTTAGAAACCTTCACGGAGCCACCCAAGCCCCGTGGGAGTGTCATATCCTCCAGCCACGGCTGTTTAGCATCTCTTTGGGACACTTTATGGGTTCTACGCAGTGGCACGTGCACATCTTAAAGAGGAATACACAGGTACGTGGGGCAACGCTCTCCCCCCAAGTGGTCTAACGCCTTCCCTCTGTGGGGCCGGGTGTGCCAGTGCCCTGAGGTCCAGTACACTGACAAGCAGCTGTGTATAAACACGCTTCCAAATATATTGGTGGGAGCACTCTACACACCTACCTTTGCACCCTGCGATTTTTCACTTCATAATATGCGTTGGGCTAAGTTCATATAAGCCCCCTCCTTTCATATATTAAGTCACACTGTTCTATTGCAAAAATACATCATAATTTATTTAATCAGCATTCTGTGGATGAATAAAGAGCTTGTTCCCCAAATCCTACCCTCCCAGAGGAGTCAGTCCACAATGTGTGTCATAAAACAATCAACTCTCCTCAAATGCTCACTATGCGACACACTTTAATTCATGCAGCCCCTCCCACAACCCTTTAGGTAAATGGCAGGTTCCTGACATACAGAAGGGGAAGTCGAGGCCGAGACTGGTCCGAGCTCCCGCCGCTGGTCGGGAGGGACGGGGCGGGGGTCCCGCGGGAACCGTGCTCACTCGCCGCGGCTTCCTGAACACGGCCCTGCTCCTGCCTGTGTGTGCGCGTACACTGAGCCTCTGACCCCTAACGTGAAGGCACATCCTTCCCGAGCTTCGGAGATGCAGTGATATTGTGAATCCTTGTTGATGACTCACGCTCCTCGGTACCGCCGCCGTGACCCTGTGTGATCACTGCTTGGCCAGGACGCAGTGCTAGACACTGTGACTCCGCTGCGACTTTGTGATGCTAACGAGGCTGAGCACCTTTTCTCTCACAGAAGCTGCTTATGTCTTCTCTGAAATATCCTCCCAGATCCACAGTCCTTTTTCCCTTAATATGTTTTGTTAGATTTATCACGCCAGCAAGTCATCGTCTGGCTGCTTCTGCCATATCCTAATGGGTTGTTTCCTGTGTGTGTGTTTGGTTTATTAACGCAACACGAAAACAATTCTTGCCCTCGAATTTCCATATTTTAGAAGTGATTTTGATGAGGGAAGATTTATTCATTTAACTTCTATATTATCTCTGTGTAAATTTAACACCCCTTTCACGACTGTAATATGTTATTCATTATGCTTTAGCAAATGTCTACTAATTTCCAACCATGAATTTTACATTGGATTTAAATTGCTCATGAAAGCTACCAATGAGATAAGGGCTAACGTGATTTTTATCCTGGTCAAATTAGAATGAGTCTACAAGGCAAATGAAGATGATACGCTTGAAGATAATTGTATTTCCTCCCAAAGAGAGAAAAAGAGTTTTTACGAGTTTGGGGGGGTGGCGGAACACTAGAACCTTAGTGGTCACTCTAGAACCTTAGGTGGCACGTGGCTCCATGAGCCCTCCTGTGGGAGCGAGGAGGAAGACTCCACCTCACTACATTGTGCTGTCCTTTGGCAGATAAATTGTATAAGACTTAGGATATTGAACCATGACAAGTTTCCATCGTTTGGAAGGAAATTTAAAAGCTCAACACGCCACTTCTTTCCGATAACGAAAACTGGGCTCAGTACGTGCAGAATGAACTGTTGACATTAGCAGACAAGAAGCTTAATTATGAGAAGCTCCGGTGGGGGTGTTCCCAGTTATTTAGGGAGAAGGTGCTTCTCTAGACACACAGACGGTAGTTCTTTGTAACCAACATGGCGCACAGCCTTTTTGTCAAAGGAAAATTAAGGCCGAGGGAAGGGCATCAAGTATTATTAAGGAAGAGATGTAAAAACAGGAACCAAAGTCAGTGTTGAGCTGAAACCACGAGAACAAAATCTCCCCCCGAGGCCCCGGGGCCCACGCGAGATAACTGTAGTTTCTGTCTCCGCGGGTGCTTGCGGAGGTCCCTGGGGTGAGGCGTGGGGTCTCCAGGGGAAACCGTGCCGGGTGTCGGAGCCTGGACGGCGCGCTCCTGTGAGGCGGCGGCCACAGAGCGGGGCCGAATACCATACACGCTGCTCCTGCTCTACTGCTATTTCTGCTTCTGGGTTTTTTGTTTTGTTTTGTTTTGAGAATTCTGTGATGTTCAAAACAGCCGGTACCGGCGAGCTCAGGGACAACGTTAGCTCTCTCCGCGACTGCTTCCCCCCACCCGTTTTTACAAGTTTGAGAGGTCGGGGACTGGAGTAGCCACCTGCGGTGACTCTCCTGGCACCTCTGGGCTGGAAGGTGCCTTCATCTACTCCAGGGTAACAAGCAGAAAACGGATTTCAATCTCTGACACTGACGTGTGGAAAACCCAGGTCGTCCCGAGGCGTCCGTGGACCTGAGGGGCGTTGAGGCAATGCTGGGGCCTCCCGGTCCTGCCATACACAGTGAACAAGGCGTGTGAGCACACGGAGGGTGGCCCCGTGGCTGACCTCCCTTCACGGCCCCGGGCCCCCGCCCCGAACAAAGAGAAGCTCTCTCTGGTGATGGCTCGCCCCCCAGGCGGAGCCGGGCTGTCTGAAGCCCTCTGTGACAGACGGCTGCCCCCAGGTCCGAGTCCCTCAGTGCTCTGCGGTCCCACATGACCTTGCCTACTTCCCCACTTCGCTTCAATCAAAACGCCCACTGACTGAAGGTGATTGTTCTCTGTTGGGAAGAAGGAAACCTCATGATTTGCAGCTTCTGTCACACTGCGGGTGAAGGAAAGAGGTATTAGCAGTTTGTATTCTACTTTCCGAGAGAGTGGTGGGCCACGACTCTGGTATAAGTCATGAAAAACGCGTCTTTCTACTATTTCCTAAACTGAATTCCAGAAAAATCAAAGCTCAAGCACCTTCATCTAGTTTTTACTATCCATAAGGTTTTGTAACATCACAGTTAACAACTATCATTAAAATGGAGAGTAACGAAGTCATGAGAATTATTTAAGCCGTGTACACGAATTGCCGTGAAAACAGTCGGAAGGCATCGTGTCATGAGTTAGAGACAATCCTGACGACACACGATTCAGACTCTGGTTGTTTTCTGGGGAAGCAAGTCTGTCAGCAGTGAACTGACATTGTGTTAACAGCGTCCTATCGGACCCACAACAGGCTGACTGAGTGGCAACCCGGTGGGTTTGCAAATCCTTGGAGTGTACGCACACACACGCCTGGGGGGCTGGGCGCCAGCACACACATAACATGCTGTACCGTACGTGGGGTAGACACGAGGAGGGCAGTGTGTAATATCTGCCTCAGCTTTGGAGACAGGTTGGAGACAGGTCCCAGTAAAGAGTGTTGGTGGGCAAGTTCAATACCTACCCAGGTGTGAACTCCATCTGTACCGCTTACTAATTGCAGAAGGTTATTTAAGCTCTCTGCACATTAGTTCCTTCTAATATAAATTATGGACAAGAAGACGGTAAGAATAGTAACACCCAACAAGAGCAGGGTGTTTTGACGACTAAATGGTGCATGCTGAGTGGCCCTCAGTACATACAGCAGACTTAGTATATATTCAGCTACACTTATCATCATTTGTAGTTTACCTTATTTTCATGTGATCCAACTCATCTGATTTAACCCTTTATCCTTATTTCACAGAAAAAGAAAGATTTGATGTGATCTGCCCAAAGGCATACAAATGGTTATTGGGAGTGCTGGCATGAAAGCTAGCGGTATTTGTTAGTTGCTTTAAATAAATTCATTTCAATGGGTCAAAGAACACAGATTTATAAAGTTTGAACTATTTCAGCAGATTCCTCCTTCTGGATACACAATACACTTTTCTTTAAAATAGTCGCCATTCAGAACACAATTCATGGCGTTTTTTTGGGAAACAGATATTGATTTTATTTTAAGTAAAGTCTTTAGCATGGAAATTGGATGCAGGGTGTGATTTTCTCTTTGGGCTCTAGTTCAGAGGAAACTGGATTTCCTAGAGCGCCAGCTGCAGAGGCGGCACAGGTGTTCATGGCTCAGCAATCACAGCAGCTAATTGGGACACAGTAGGACAAAAAAATTGCCCTAAATCTAAATCTTGTCCTACGGCACTTTCATTTTTCCCACAGGAGCAAGCCCCAGAGTCCTTCTTCACTGGGGATGCTAATGGAGGCTAGCCACCAGGACAGGAAATATGGCGCATGGAGGGGCAGTGGCGGAATCACAAGTAAGGAAGGCTAGCCGCTGCTCAGCAAGGGTGGTCTGCTCCAGGGCCCCTCCACCTGAGTGTTTCTGATAAAGAGTAGGATCAACAAAAGAACAATCATGAGAGTCTATAGTTCAAAGAGATGCACGGCAGCTATAGTTAAACTAGAACCTGGACAGTTGACTACAATCATGTTGGGTGCTGGAGGCGGGAAGAGCGGTGGTGGGCAGACGAGAGACAGCAGCAATCAGTCTCTGGGGTTGAGAGCAAGAATGCAATCCTTCGGGTGGAACCTCTGTATCCTCCTTCTGAAGGGGAAAGGAGGGCCCCTCTCCCGTGGACCGCAGAAATCGTACAGCATGCAGACTCGTTTTACGAACACCAAACCCAAGTCACCAGGAGCGAAGAAGCCCTTTGGTCCTAGAATGCCGCCTGCATGCCAAGTGACCCGTATCCATATCTGTGCCTTGATCTTGCTTCTGGGTTTTGTATTCTCCCACGATGTAGCAAAACCACTCCTATATTTATCCATTTATTGAACTAACCTTTGAAGACCCAGGCCTGGAGTCACTTGCTCTACAAAGACATCCTTGGGTTTTCTAGTCAGAGTTAAAACCTCTTCTATACCTCCTAAATCACCTCACCTTGACCTCTGTCAACTCGACAGGAGGTGACCGAGTGCCGCGCAGCATTCGGGGCAGGCATGTGCTCCGGAGTACAGAAGGAAACAAGGTGCACGCGTGTTTGAGGAAGCGCCCTGCGGTCTGTCTCACGGATCTCACCATGCCTTATGTCAGTTCAGTTTCTGAACTCTTTGAAGACTATGACTGTGCCTCCCTCATTTTATATCTCCAGAGACCAGAGGAATTCCCAGCACGAATTAGGTGCTCAGCAGTGTTAAAAATGAGGAACTGATGAAAACATGGATTAACACACACATGTTCCTTCCTTGGTACCATGACAAGCAAGGGTGGTTGTAAACAAAGCCTTTTCTTGGAGTAATTTTTTGTCATATCCGATTCTAATGCTACCTCGGCAATATTTTTATTCAGCTTGGAAATAGGCTTGGATTAAACATTGAAGGGTAAAGGCTACTTGGAATTAGTTCGTGTTAAGTCTGGATTTCTTAACAAAATTCCCTTCTATCCCCTTGTAGACCAGGTGCCGTTGGCCACTTAATCATGTCATCCTACGATAGATATTTAAGTTCACTAATCTTCCCTTTACTGGCCTTTAAAATGGGAAGAATAATCACATAGACTCATGGACTTTGGGAGGAATTCAGGGCTGGTGGTCAGCATAGGGCTCAATCATTGACAGGCTTCGTTATATCAAAAGTAACCCAGGCCAGATGTGCAGGGGTGTGAAACTGACATCAAAGCAGGCAGTGCCTCTCTAGTCGTTAATATTGACTCCAGTCTTGGATGACACCTCACGTCATCTAAGTTTCTGTACCTTTTATGGTCCTGTTATGAACAAAGAACTCCTGAACACAGACAAGCTTGCCTTCAATGGCAGATTGTGCGGAACATTCCATGACATTAGCGGCTTTCTACAACAAATAACTGTTAAGGAAGAAAATCCTTCGGAATGTTGAGTCTTAATAAATTAACCAGAACTGTATCTTCATCCTCCGCAAAGATTTTATAAAATGTTGTATTTAACGTTCTTCACAGTTGTTCGCTGTTCACCTGACCACCCTCCGAAAAAACTAACAGTAAAATCTGAATTTTTTTTCAAACTGGAAAAAATAATTTTTTAAGATAATGGTACACACTGAAATGGATAGGTAAATCCACTACTATAAAGGATGAAAACTCCCATTTCTATCTGATTAAGAAACTTAGCCATATGATCTACAGGTTCAGTGCAATCCCTATCAAAATCCTAATATCATTTTTTGCAGAAGTAGGTCCACCCTAAAATTCATATGGCATCTAAAGGGGCTCCCAAAGAGCCATACAATCTTGAAAAAGAAGAATAAACTCAAGGTTTCATACTTTATGATTTCAAAACATACTTCAAAACTACAGTAAACAAATAAGGTGCTTGTAAAAAAAAAAAAAATACAGACCCGTAGAACTGGAATAGGCTAGAGAGCCAGAAAACCTCCCCCATATGTGGTCAGTTGGTTGGACAACCGAGACCATTCAGCGTGGAGGGTACGGTGTTTTCAACAAACGGTGCCGGGACGCCCGGCTGTCCACACGCAGAAGAGTGAAGCTGGGCCCTTAACTTACACCACAGACAAAAGTTAACTCAAAATGGAATCTGAGCCTAAATAGAAGAGCTAAAACTCCTCAATCCTTAGAAGAATGTGCAGGGGAAAACTCTGTGACCCCAGAGTCTGCAACGATTTCTTAGAAATGACACAGAAGCACAGGCAACAAAAGGGACACACAGACGGCCAGTGAACACAGGGAAGGTCATGAGGAAAACGCAAATGTGAACCGCCGTGAAGCACCACTTCACCCCTGCGAGGGCGGCTCTTCTCAAATAAACGAATAGGCAAACAACCCAGAAAACAGAAAATAACAAGCATTGGTGAGGATGTGGAGAAACGGGAGCCCTGTGGGCTGTTGGTGGGAATGTAAAATGGAGCAGCCGCTGTGGAAACCAGTAGGGAGGTTTCTTAAAAGATTAACAATAGAACCACCGTATCATCCAGCAATTCCACTCCTGGGTATTTGCCCGGGGGAACTGAGAGCAAGGACTCAGATATTTGCACACTCACGTTCTCAGCAGGATTATGCACAGTGGCCAAAAGATGGAAGCAACCTGAGTATCCACCTATGGGTGAACAGATAAACAAACTGTGGTCTGTCTACACGGTGGAATCCTATTCAGCCTTAAAAAGCAAACTCTGACACCTGCTACCACAGGGATGGAGCTTGAAGACACTGTGCTCAGTGAGACAAGCCAGACACAAGAAGACAAATGCCGCGTGATCACATGCATGCGGCCCCTACAGCAGTCAAATCCAGAGACGAGAGTGGATGTCGGGCGCCGGGGGCCGGAGGGAGAGGATGGGGAGCGAGGGCTTGACAGACGCAGGGTTTCAGTTTGGGAGATGAAAAAGTTCCGGTCATGGGTTGGCTGTAGAGCCTTATACATGTATTTAATGCCACTGACCTGTACACTTAAAAATGGATGAAATGGTAAATTTATGTTATGTGTGTTTTACTGCAATTTTAAAAAATTCTTGAAAAGGAAATGTAGCCATAACCTGAAATTTTGTGAGGAACATGGCTCTCAAGGTCCACAGTGGCTCCGAGGGGAGGTTTATCAACAGTAATTGACAGAAACCTATACAAAGGCCGTGGGCAGTAAAAAGACCCTCATTAAAGACCTGCTTAATTTACTTGAAGATAAAATGTCCCCCGAATAGAACTAATAGTGGAAATACGGATCTGACTTCAAAAAAAGCTTCATACCAAGGAGTCTGTACAACTGCCACAGAGCAACCAGCCCCATCAATGTGGCTGTGAGATTATCTGGAGCTAATGTCGTACTTGAAAAATAGAAGACCCTCTGCGTCTCTGCTTAGTAATAGATGATAGATTTTGATTTTATATTGGGCTTGTTTGTTAAAATTAAGGGACATTGTGGTCTTTGGTAAATAAAAGAACCTCCATGTACAAACCTGTCTTTATGCCTTTTCAAAGTGAGATAGTTTCATGTAAATACATAAAACATTTGTTGCCACGTAAAGCGTGAAGTATGACTTAGAACTGTTACCTTTATGTGGCTCCTTGGACAGCCATACGTCGGTGGCGCCGACCGGAACCTTTCTTGACCGGATGTGGTTGATAATTTCAGAGACACAAATTGTTGATTGGATTCGATAACTACATTTTTTCCCTCTTCCAGGTGTGGTCACCCTAGAGGACAATAAAGAGGCAGAGAAATGAGGTTGATGGACATAATGAAAGAAAATTCCTCCATGAGGGATGTGATTCTCAGGGAGGTCTGCTTGCTCGGAATGCACTTAAGGGAAGGGATGGGAGTGACCAGGCCAGGTGCGTGGACACAGGACCCGCTGCGGGCGGGGATGGCGGATGGGGCCACCTACTATCACAAGCGAATAATCCATTGTATTTTACCTTATTTTACTTTCATTTCATTTCATTTTTTAAGAGAGACAGCGTGAGAATGCGAAAATGGGGGAGGGGCAGAGAGAGGGGACAGAGAGAATCTTAAGCAGACTCCACACTCGGTGGGGAACCTGACGTGGGGCTCAATCTCATGATGGTGATCACATGACCTGAGCTGAAATCAAGAGTCAGACACTTAAATGATGGAGCCCCCCAGGCACCCCAAAAGCAATTAATTCCTGACAAATGATTCATAATAGAAAAGTTCCTTTAGAACACTAAATTACTGTTTGTGACGTGAAAATAACACAAAACTGTGAACAAATTCTTTTTTAAAAATGTTTATCTTTGAGAGAGAGAAAGAGAGACAGCATGAGTGGGGGAGGGGCAGGGAGAGAGGGAGACAGAATCTGAAGCAGCTCCAGGCTCTGAGCTGTCAGCACAGAGCCCGACTCGGGGCTCGAACCCACGAACCGTGAGATCATGACCTGATCTCACTTAACCGACTGAGTCACCCAGGCGCCCCAACAAATTCTTATAAAACTAAGTGTGAGTTCTGTGATTGTATCTAAAAAGTATGAGGACAGTGTGAGTGTATCGGGGCGAATCACAGAAGCGTATGCAGTGTGCGCACGTGTACGCAGCTCACGTCATCAGCCGGCTGTCACGTGTCTTATGTTTGTCCTTCCTCATTCCAAAGACACACACAGCCTGCAGCGCTTCCCATAGAGAAGATTCACAGGAGCAAGCTGTTTGCTACTTAAAAAACCAACAGACAATCTTAAGTGATAATTTAAATGTTTTCTTTGCTACAGCTATAAAGCTACACCCAAATATGGTGTTCACAACAGGCTTTAGGCACAACCTTCTCTGATCGGTGTTTATACAGTGGGCACACTTATTCTAACATGTTCTGAGATGCTACTCACTAACATGGCTAAGAGTGGGCTGGGTGGTGTTCAGCACAGTGGTTTTAGGAAAACGATGTTTTTTTCTCACCAAATGAGGAATGTCAAATAGACGATTTTAGAAACATCTCATAAATAAACCAACAAAGAGCAAAACAATTAGGTGGCTGAGAATGCGTGAATAGGACAGGGCGTTAAGGCTCGAAGCCACTCCATCCGGTGGATTACAGCACGTTGCTTAAAAATCACATTTTAGTAAGACATTATTACATTAATCTTCACAATGTCCCACTCTTCCGGGAGCCCCAGAAATCCACCCGCATCACTTTAAGCATCTCCTGCTTTACCGTTGTTCTGGGGAAGCGTCGTGGTTCACAGAAGGCCACGGGGAGAGACGCGGACAGCGTCGTGGCTGGGGGCTCGGACGCACCGAAGCCCGACAGTGGTTGAGGGAGGACAGGTTTGTCATTAGAGTGAGGACAGGGTCCACAGCACGAGTTGTGTGGGCAAAATGACAGGTTTCCTTTGACCTGATGCCTTCTGCAGGGACACGTCCGCAAACCAGGGCAGCGAACCCGCAGTCCCCCGCCTCCCGCAAGGGCCCCGCCCCCGCCCTGCGCCCCCGTCCCCCCCTGCACGGCCCGCCCTGCGCCCCATCCCCGCACGGCCCGCCCTGCGCCCCGTCCCCCACACGGCCCGCCCTGCGCCCCCGTCCCCCCCCGTCCCCCCACACGGCCCGCCCCCCGCCCTGCGCTAGGCCTTTTCTCCGCCTGGTGTCACTGTATCCTTTCTCCCGGCCTCGCCAGAAGGGACCACCCGGTGTCCCGGGCCCTGAGGCCCCAGGGAGCTGGGGCGGCGCGGGGCACAGACACCCGCCCCCTCCCCAGGAAAGGGAGGCCCGGCTGTTAGCGGTTTCACCTGGGCCATTAGGACATGCGGATTAGAAAGTCACTGGCGAATGGCTGACAGGTTAAACGCCCTTGAAGGGTCCTTGATGCGTCTTCCTAAATGAATGTAAACATTCTGATTGAAGACAGCTGGCACGTAAAACAGACATTTCTTCTTAAAAACAGAAGGAAGTGAAGTGACAGGATTGTTCTTTGAGCGACACGCCTTTCGCTATGTGAGAAGTCCCAGGACGACCCACTGATGAGCCACTGCCCTCAGTGACACGGTCTTAGGAGGCGTCACCTTTCCCCAGTCATGCAGGGACAGCCGCTGCGCATGGGTGTCTGTCGCATGCGCTGCTTGTGATGATTTATGATGGGTTCCCCGGGGTGGGCTCTTAAGTGGGGTGTCCAGCAGGGAGCTTGGCTGAACACAACCATGACACCAGCTGGGTGGGCGGCCTCAGACAGTGGCCACACTCCGCCGTCCACCAAAGCTCTGCTGGCCACATCCTCTCACCCATGCCACTCAGACGGGAGCCCGTGGGGCTTGCTTTATGGCATTTGGCATCATGTGAGGTTATATTGTACATTATTTTTTTGTTTAAAACATGTTTTTAATGTTCATTTATGAGAGAGAGAGAGAATGAATATGAGCCGGGGAGGGGCAGAGACAGAGAGAGACACCGGATCTGAAGCAGCTCCAGGCTCCGAGCTGTCAGCACAGAGCCCGATGCGGGGCTCGAACCCACGGACCATGAGATCATGAACTGAGTCGAAGTCGGATGCTTAACTGACTGAGCCCCCAGGCACCCCTGCTTTTCTTTGTTTTAAAGTGTTTTGAAAGCACTGCAGATCTGCGTGCAGCTGGAGCAGACGAGATAGAGACGCCCTTACCTTTCACCCCCACCCTCATCCTGCGAACGTGTACAATGTCACCCGCGGGACGCTGACGGGCCATCCCAGTGGTCCCGCAGACGCCCAGCTTACTGGTACTGTGTGCACGATTCTGTGTCGCTGCGTCCCCTCCCTGTGTGCGAGCGCGTGTCCCCACTGCAGCTGAGACAGGACATCCCTTCCCCGAGCGCGCCCTGTGCCGCCCGGTACAACCACACCCATGTCGGTCGGCAGACACCTGTCCTGTCATGCGTCACTTCGAGGGTGTCTGTGATCTCGAGGGACTGGCTGTTTGCACGCGGCCTCCGTGTCTGGGGACTCACCCAGGACGTGGCTGTATCGACAGCTGGCTCCTCTCCATCCCCGAGAGGATTCCATGGTGGATGGGCCCGTGTTCACCTGTTGAAGGACATCAGGTCGTTTGCGGGCCTGGGCTACTGTGAATAAAGCTGCCGTAAATGTTTGTGTACAGAGTTTTGTGTGAATACAGATTCCCATTTCCTTGGGACTAATGCCCCAGAGTATAATAGCCGCACCACATGGTAACTGCATGTTTAGTTTGATTTTTTAAAGAAACTGCCCAACTGTTTTCCACGGTGCCTCCACCATTTTGCCTTCCCACAATCCATGGTGAGGGTCTAGCTCCTCCGCCTCCTCATCGAATTTGCTGTTGTCCCGATTTTTATTTCTGCCGTTCTGACGGGCCTATGGTGGTCTCACTGTGGTTCGCATCTGCACTCGCCTTATGGCTTACGATGCTGAACGTCTTTTCATGTGCTTACCTGTGACGTGCGTATCTTCTCGGCGAGATGTCTGAAATGTCTGTCCATGTCTTCTGTCCATTTTCTAACTGGATTTTTTTAATGTTGAATTTCTGAGAGTTCACTGAATACTCTGGATACTAGTCCTTTGTGGAAATATGTGGTCTTCAAATACCTTCCCAACCTGTTGCTTGTCATTTCATTGTCCAAACAAGGTATATTGTAGAGCACAAGTGTCAATGTTGATGACATCCAGGTAAGTAGTTTTCCTTAACAGATCGTATGTTCCTTTCTTTACATTTGTTTTCTGCCTTCTTCCACTGAAAATTACACTCCATATGGTGGACACTTCGCTACCCAACTCATTTCTATGTCCCCAAAGTCTAGACAGTGCCTGGCACGCCACATGTGTAGAGTGAATTAAAAAAAAAAACAAAAAAAAAAAACAGAAAAAAACTAGGTAACAATTATTTTATATAAGTTCTTTTTCTAACACTGGGAAACAATAACAGTAAATAATACTTATATTCTATAAAATGTCTTCGAGCGCCATATGATCATGGGATGAGAGGGCAGGCCAGGTGTGCTCCGCTCTGTAAATGGATCTGAGATCCTTCAAGGCGTGCAGGCCACAAAGCCTGGGTGTGTTTTCACTGTGGTAGGTGGCTCTGCAGAGTTCCTGTGACTTTTAAGGTGACCACAGATGAAGAGAAGGAGGCACTAATTTGTATTAGAAGTAACAAAACTATAGAAGTTACAGCCTTTGAGCAAAATATGAATTGAAACCAAAATAAGCTTAATCACAGGTTATATAAACCCTTGGGGACAATTGCTCGTCACCCGGGGTCTAAGGGTGGCAGGAAGTCACCTAATCGTAGTAGCACAGCCCTCTGCTGTCCGCCAAAGATCTGTGCTGTCCCTGAACTCTGGGCCCCCCTGACTCTGGAGCACAGGCTCCCCTGGCTTAGCCAGTGGGAAACTGAACACACTCAGAACCCTTACGGTGAGTCAGGCACCACACACCAAAAGGGCATGGAATGGCCTTCTAAATAATTGTTCTGTTGTTCCCAGGGGACTTTTGATAGAAGCATCCTGTATCTGGCCCCATGCAATAGACATCCATGTCACGGGCGCCCACGGTAAGTCACCCCAACGGTCTTACTTTCCAGTAGGTGCAAATGGGCAGAGCCTTCTAGAGCCACCAGCTCACGGCTCAGTGCCAGAGGCCCTTAATTCCTGCTCGGGGTGCGGTGTGCCCTGGGGATGCCACAGCTGATCTCGACTAGGTGCCTCGCATCGAAAAAGAAACCTCAGTCTGCTGCTCAGGACACTTAATGGGCTCATGACACTTCTACTGAAAAGTCCCTTTCTTGGAATTCTTAATAATTCTTTCTTCTTAGGCTCTTTAGCCTTCAGAATTATTGTTGTTAAAAAAAAAAAAGAAAAAATATCCAAAGTGCATAGAAAGTAACAGTGTTCTTTAGGTGAATATTGATAAGTTCATGACTCTCACTAGAAATGTGGTGAATTATCCAGAAAGAATTTTCCAGAAAGTTTTGGAGGCTGTAGTCCATCTCATGAGCCATATTATGGTCTTTCCGCCCAGCATCCTGACTCCACTGTGCATCTTTGAAGGCTGGGGCCACAGTCTGTCAGGGTCCGTGCCCTGAACTGGACTGGGCAGACGTGGGACACGTGCTGAGCAGGTACTGCTGAAGCTAACGATGGATGATGCACAACAGGTGTCCGCCCAACGCCGCAGGACCCTCTGGTAGCCAGGTAGCGTGCACACAGGGGTGCGTAAGGGCGGGGCTTTCGGGAACGACTCCCAGGCTGGGCTTTGGCCGAAGGTCTTCCCTTCTCAGGCAGCCAAATCGTTTCCTCATTTTAGCCAAAATATGGTAAATAAGTGATTTTAAGTAAAACTGAATTTTAGATCAGTGCGTTAGTAATGGTTGTGTTACAAAATTCATTATAACTTTATTATTTCTAAACTTTACTAGTGATATTGACAATCTAAGGAAAAAACAATTTGATCTTCCCCATTTAACAAGGGGAATCTACTGTTAATGTACTTAAAATTAGTGATGTACTAATGATGTAGTAGTGATGTAGTAGTGATGTAGTAAGGGTATCTACTGTTAATGTACTTAAAATTAGTGATGTAGTAAATAAAAAGCATTAATTGTCCCCCAATTCAAGAATGATTAATTATTTCATGTTTGGTTTTCAGATGATTATGGTAAAATATAGCATTATATTATATATTTGCATAACTATATGTTGATATGTATTATATATTATTACCATATTATGTACTATATGATAATTACATTACACACTTTTTAATACATATTTACATACAATTATCTAGTTATTATATAACATAATTATTATATTATAATACTATAAATTAAGAGATGGACTGAAATCTAATAATATAACTTGTCATGAAAAATAGACTCATATGGCCTTCTGTTTGAAAATTTTGTGTTTGGGGCTAAAGAGGACCAGACCTGTTTATTTTCCTTAATTCCTTTTTTGTTTTGCTTATTTATTTATTTAAATTATTTTCATGTTAATTTATACTGGAGATAGACATAGACAGAGCATGAGCAGGGAGGGGCAGAGAGAAGAGACACAGACTCTGAAGCAGCTCCAGGCTCCGAGATGTCAGGCAGAGCGGGATGTGGAGCTCGAACCCATGAACCTCGAGATTGTGACCTGAGCCAAAGTCGGACGTATAACTGATAGAGCCCCCTGGGCGCCCCTGTGTGTTTATTTATTTAGCCACACGTTTCTGCTATGGGCTCATTACGAATATATGGCTTCAACAGCATACGGCTCTTCAGTAAAGAGCGCTCAGCACCGCACAGCGGCCCTGGGGGCCTCCAGGCTGCGGGAGGAGCAGCTGAGGGGACGCCCTGAGCGCCTGCGTGACCTCCGGTGACCACCCTGAAACTAGAATCCCATTTGGAGGCCCTCAGAATAGTTCTGTGGCTAACAAAAAATGTATTTATTTTATTGGTTTTAAATATAGACATGGAACAGCTGTGTTTAGTGCTTTGTTAACACAGACCCTCTGCTCCAGCCTCGAAAACCCTGGGGATTCATCAGCTACAGAGAAACAGGCTGGCACCAAGAATGACCGTTTGTCGTTAGCAAAAGTGGCCGCAGCAGAGGGCAGGGGACAAGGGCCGGGGCCTCTGGGGTCTGCGGTGCGCGTGGATGGATTCTGGAAGCTGACAGCATGCCCGGGGGGCGTGGGACTGTGCGCGGCGGGCGGCAGTTGTCAGCCCTCGTGTGAACAGGAGGCATCGAGCTTCACCACAGGTGATGCTGGTCTCATCACAGTCACCCACAGCGCCCTGGTGTCGGGCTGGGGTAGCCACGGTCCAGGGCTTGTTATGAAAACAGTGCAGCCCAAACACCACCCCTTCTGTTCCCCGCGCCCGAGGGGAAAGATGTCCTCCAGCACGACCTCCCGTGTGAAGCCCCCACCATGAAGGATGCTGCCAGCCGGGACGCCCCCGGGCCACCGTTCCCATGCTCTCAGCCCCAGGGCAGCTATACCGGGCATCACATGAGACTGTCACTCATTATTTGGTTGTCATGACTGCGGACACTGCTGGCCGACGAGCCTGAGGCTCGCCGTGTCCCTCGGTGACCAGTTCCCGTGTGTGGGCACACTCCCCTGCCCAGGTGCGCTCAGGGTCACGTCCAGACACCCCCAGTTAAGGAGGCTCCCCCGTGACAGCCACACATGTTGGGTGTCAGTCTGTGTCCCCCCCTCGCCCCCCCCCCTGCCGGCTCGGGACCGCCTGGCGCCCCTCCCTCGGTACCCTCTCCTGCCTGCTGTGTGGCGCCCTCCCTTTTGCTGGATGGAGACATCGTTCCGTATCTTTCTAGGGAAGACGCTTCCTATTTCCACAACATTTGTCTGAGAAAATTCTCCAGATCAGAAGTAACCCCCTCAGATGCTGGGCGGCTGTATGTCTTCTACCTTCCACGCTCCTGGCGTGGATCCGCCCTGGACGCTCAGACTGATTATTACAAGCCCGTCTTGGTGCCCAGGGCCAGAGATCTCCCAGGAAGGGCAGGCGTGGGGGTCCACATCCTTTGTCACGTTGGGCTCCCCTTATATCCTTCAGGGACATTCTCTTCATTTCCTTCTTCAGCGGCTCCTTCTCCCCATTGCTCTGTTCTCGCTGTTCACGTGGCGGGTGCTCGGGCCGCCGCCTCTCCTTTTCCTGCCCTTCATTCTTCTGTCTCTTTCTGGCCAGGGTCCTGGACTCCCCCTTCTCTACCTGCTTGTGAACTTTAACACGTAAATTTCAACACTCCTACTTTTTCTTTCAAAGTGAGTATCTGAATCATCTTCTCCTTAGAAAAAGGTATTCTGGTGGCGCCTGGGGGGCCCAGTTGGTCGAGAGTCCAATTCTTGGTTTAGGATCAGGTCACGATCTTATGGTTTCAGGGATCGAGCCCCCTGTCAGGCTCTAAGCTGACAGCACAGAGCCTGCTTGGGACTCTCTCTCTCCACCTCTCTCTGGCCTTCCCCTGCTCTCTTTCTCTTTCTCAAAAAAAAAACACATTAATAAAACAAAATAAAGTATCTGTTCTTGTTTCATAAACGTGATGGCTGTTTCCCACAACTGAGGAAGTTGGTGGAGGTACCGTTCTCCCCTGTACGTTTCCCTCTTTCTCGTTCTTTGCTTGTTGGCTTGTTTTGTGCCTTTCCTATGAGAGGATCTGCTCAGACACCTGGAGCCCCTTGGCCGTCCACCTGGCTTCGGGCCTTTGTGTCTGGGAAGCCCCGTTCACGTGGGTGGCGCCTCTCGACCGTGGGCCTCGGCTCGGATGCTCTTCTGGGGGAGCCTGTGTGGGCTGGTGCGGGGTCGGGGGGCTCCGGGCCCAGCAGCCGCCACCGTGCTCGTCCCCTCCCACTGAGGAGCGGGGCACCCTGGCACGTCACTGAGCCTTTGGTCTCCGTCGGTCCGGCCAGAGGAGGTGTGACTTCTGGCTGGGTTTCGGGCTGGAGGGATGGCAGGGGCTTACACAACAGCTTCTAAGAAGTGCGTTTTAGCCCAGGAATTTGCATTTGAGTTTGTGAGGGAAAGAAAACACTTCAGTTTTTAGCAAAACTACCAGAACATGGGTCTTTTCCTCCAGAGACTTGCTTACAATAACTTGGCAGCCAAAGCCCGCTCATTGGTAAACTGAGGGTTAGGCCAGGTGCCACCACACTTCCCCAGGAGAGGCTCCAGGCTGTGTGGAAGGGGCGCTGGGGGGCAAGCCCCCGGGGGGGCACGTCGGGGTGCCTGTCCCCTCCATGGACCTCTCTCGCCCAGGGGCCCGGCTCTGGGCCACGCTGTGGACAGGGCTTTGCAAGCTCATCACTGACGTAAAGCTGGAGGGGAAGCCGCCTGACAGGCCTTCCAGAAGGAACACCACCAGCAGGAAGGAGGCGCTGGGCAGAGGGGTGTGGGGTCCCGGCTGGCCCCCCGCTTATATCCCTGCTCCGCAGACTCCGTTCCTGGCGGCTTCCGTCTCTGCAAATGTTAGGAAAGATGCTTTCTTTCCATTTCTGCTGATTGGGTCTCCTTGGCCACCTTCTGGCATCTGGTTTATACCACGGGGCAGAGATCTGCACGCGGACCCGTCACACATGCGTGGGGCTGCTGCTTTCTGACCAGAGGTCTTCAGTCTGGAGCAACTGTGTGAGCTCAATCTTCACTTTTCAGAGCACATAAAACACTTCTTTGCATTTTAATAATAAACATATATTACAAGAAAGCGCAGTGGGGATGTGAAGGAGATAACTGTTATCCCCTCCCGCTCACAGCCAGGAGTTTAACACTTCCCTCAGGTGGCTCTTCCTGTCTTTCAGATACAAGAACCTATAAAATCCCGAGTCGCAGATGGAACCTGGATTTCTGATAACCTTCCACTTCTTGGGTGAAAATTTTGAAAATGTTACGGAACACACAAAATAATCGGGTCCATATGGACAGAGATACAGATGCTTCCTTTTCAGTAAAATAAATACATTTCAGAAGAGAAGCTTACGGAAAGGCATTTTCCTTTTAGCTGAATAATTTTTCACTATCACTCCTTCGTTAAAATATATGAGATTGCTCTGGATGAAACTATTGGGCCACTGGATGTAACAAAATCAAAATTCAGGAAGGAATCTCATCAAATGACGGCAATAGCTACAATATTCAAATAAAACATGAACTAAAAGTCCTTAATTATGAAATTCAAAATTCAGGACTATCTACAAACTCAAAAAAACATCCAAAGTCAAAATACGTGGCATATGAGGCCTGAAGAGACGGCCGCCCCACTGTGCTGGGCACCACCCTCCCACAGAGAGGCCGACCCGATGACGCTCGTCCCCTGGCCTCAACTGTCCTGACATTCAGATGACCCATCCAGGGGGCCCACAGGAAGCCCCTTCCCCACCTCAGACTCGCAGCCCCACAGCTGCACGGTCTCCCGTGCTGCATCCCGAAGGGAGACAAGAGGCTGCCCGGGCAGGTCAGTGGGCACCTGGCTTCAGTGCGCAGGGTCCCTCTGCCGGTTCCGCTCCAACGTGGCTGCGGGCGTATTTACTGACTGGAGGCCCGTGGTGCTGCTTTTTAAAAATGAAATTATAAAAATGCTGCTTCTTTTGAACCTTAATCATTTGCAAGGCCATTCAAATTCTGTCTTTTACACACACACACACACACACACACATACACAATCTAGAGCTGTAATCAGAAGCTGTAACCAAAAGAAGACATTAGGCATAAAAGAGCAGCAAGAAAACTCAAATTCTTATGTTTTGCAGGAATGATCATCTCTTTGTAAGATGTGTTTCTTCCTGCTTTCTTGCCTCATATCATTTTTCATACTAGCTCCCCTGGAAACGTTCTACTTGCCACTAAAATTCCCAGTTTAAAATCTACTCAGTTAATGAAGCACGCCTCAATTGTCACTTTCCCCAAAAGACTTTCTTTCAGTTCCCAAAAATGTAATCCACGGTCCTCACATACCAACACTCTGTTAAAACGTCCCATGAGGCACCAACATTACACCTTGTCCTGGGGTCAGAGCCACACTCGATCTATCTGAGTATTTGGGGTCAACACTTGGAGACCACAATGCTGATGAGAATGGGAACGCTCACGTAACACTGAGTGTCCAAGCTACGGTCTACACGCTTCATAAACATTGGTCCATAGGAGCCTCGCAACCCCGGAGGCAGGGGCTGTTGGCGTCTCTGCCTCCGCCTCACGGGACATACTGTGCAGGAGGTTCTGCTAGTCACCAGCTTTGTGGTCAGGGACACATTACCTGACCTCCTCAGACCTCAGTTTCTTCCTGGTTAAAATGGTATTGTACACAAACATTCTCTACATTTACTGTGAATTTAAATAAAGTTTGTTTCTATTCTTGCCAAAATGCTGAACCAGAAAGACAATGACTTTGCTGAAGAGCAATCCAAAGAGGCGCTACAAGTGTAACGTCGAGATGTGAAGACACTCAGTGGGGGTGCGGTGGGGAGATTCAAAAGTGGCTTGTGGGGTGCGGGTGCTTTGTCTGAGGCAGGGGCAGCCTTCACAACGGTCAGAGAATAAAGGAGAAAATGGGCTGTTGAGAGTCCAGTTCTTGACCCCAGACTCCCACTGCTGTCTTCAAAAGAAATGGCGGACACCTGACTGGTGTCCCCATGCGCTTGTCACTTACGGGAGTGTCATTCAGAACAGAATTTACATCTGTAGGAGAGAATATAAAGTGTATAATACATTTACCAAAAGATGTGCAATACCTCTACAGGGAAGATTATAAAACTTTATTAAGAGACTTCAAGGAAGATCTAAATCAATGGAGAGATAAATCACACCATGATTAGAAAGACTTAATATTGTGATGATGTCAATTCTCCCCCAAATTAATGGATAATGCAATTTCAACCAAAATACCAAAAGGATTATGAAGAAACCTGCTATTGAGAGGGAACAGTCATGGGTCCAGAATATCTAAGACACTTGTGGAGAAGTGTGCAGGAGAGGAAGATTGGTAACCAGACGTCACGACTTACTCTGAAGCTGTAGTAATTAAGCCTGTGTGGTATTAACAAGGGAGAGCAAATTAACCTATAAAATAGGCCACTGCATGTTTCATGATGGAACTTCAGAGCACAGAAGGCAGACCAAAGGGGGGCGGTGGGGAAGGAGACATTCTTCAACAAACAGAGCTGGAGAAATGATTATCTCATCACAAAAGATGAAGTTGGATTCTCACATCTTGTGTAAACTCAAGATGGATTAAGGAGTTAAATATTAAAAACAAAACCTTAAGACTTTCCACAGGAAATATAGATGCATAGATTCTCAGATCTTCGGGTAAGAAAAAAAATTAAAACACCAAAAGCATTGGTGTTTTAAAACACCAAAAGCATAAAAAGAAAAGATGGCTAAATCTGACAATATTAAATGAAGGAGTTTTCTTCTCAAAAGACAACTTAGAAAAATGGAAAGTCAAATTACAAACTGGAACGTATATTCTTGATTTGCATACAGAATATATAAAGAACTAGAAATGAGTAAGAAAAGCGTACTCGATACAATAAAAGATTTGGCAGAAAATATCAATAGCACTTCCGTGCAGGAAACACGTACATCATAAATAGGTGAAGAGATTGTTCACAATTATTCATCAGAGATGCAAAATAAGCTTACGAAGAGCTCCTAGTCTACATTTGATTGCATTTCTTTCAGTCTGACAGTGCCAAGTATTGGAGAGAACTGACAACTTCCTAGAGGTTTAATTTGACATCGAGAGAGGAGTACCAGAGGACGCCCAAATACGAAAGGGTCTGAGAAATCACATGGGCCACTGAACTGTGTGCTGTGGTCGCTGGTGTCCCAGCGGTGTGGAGATATTTTAGAAGCCACTACAACCTAGGTCCCTCCTTGGCTCCAGGAAAGAATTCACTGAAAGCGAAGAGCTGACCTGTCCTGGAATTTTCACACTGACCAAAATATTCAAGTCTGAGTATTTCCATCTTCAGTAAATGTTAAGTTTAACCTGTGATTTTCTTTGGAAATAAAAATTCCTGAGCCATTTACTTTGAGGTAAATATCTGAAGGATAGTGGTATTTCCTACCTCCGATAATACCACAACATCAAAGATCATCTCAAAATGCAAGTTATTTTCATTTTTAAAATTACTTGGTCAAAAGGGATGCACGTTTTTGGAAGAAAGATGAATGTCAACTAATGAAATGCATGACTAAACAGAAAGAAGGGCAGATGAAATTATACTCATGTTTGACAACTTGTAAAAAAGTACAGAAATTGCTGAGTGGAATACAGTAAACTTAGAAGTCACTGAGCCCCTTTATCTTTACCTTTGCTGGCACATTGCAACTCAGAAACAGGCAACTTTGTTTTTGGTTACTTTGACCTTTTCCTGCCTTTGCTATCCACACCTCCGTCCTCCCCAGGGAGCCTGTGTGCTCTGTGAATGGAAGGTCCCCGTCTGGGGTGGTGAGAGGGAGAGAACCGGAGAAGTCAGCAGTGTTGAATTGGATGAAGAACTGCATCGGTCCAGAAAAATCGGGGTGCCTGGGGGGTTCAGTCGGTGAAGCATCTGACTTTGGCTCAGCTCATGATCTCACAGTTTGAAGGTTCGAGCCCTGCATCGGTCTCTGCTGACAGCCCAAAGCCTGGAGCCTGCTTCGGATTCTGTGTCTCCCTCTCTCTCTCTGTTCTTCTCCCACTTTCTCTGTCTCTCTCTCAAAAATAAATTAAAAAAAAAAATTTTAAAAATTTTAAAAAGGAACAAGAAAAGGTGGCTCAGCGAGTGGGTGTTTCTAACTTGGAGACAAGTTTCAGGTAGTGACTTCAAATTATGTCCCTGGTCTATCAATCTTATACATGGTATATCTATACAATTGCTATACAAAGCCAGAGCTCTAGTTATTTGCCTCCCAACCAAAATCCAGTTTGTAAATAAACAGTAAATAGTCTTTAGTAAAAAAAAAAAAGGTGATCTCTCTAGATACTGTGTGGCTAAGATCTGTAGGGTTCTGTGAACGGAGAAAACAGTAGAATGTGCTCAGAGGTGACTTGGGACCCACTCCAGGGCTCATGTTCCTTACACAACTCTAGGCTCCAGTTCTAGCCAATGATGAAAATCAAGTACAGAATTTTGGGAACCAGCTTTGACTTCACGCTAGCTCTGAAGGCTGTTGTTTTCTTGACTCCTTTCTTAATGTTATTTTCATGTGGAAAAAATGTTCCTAAAATATTACTAAGCTGACTAAATATATCACCTCTTAAAATTTATGATTTGCCTTTTGTGACTCAACACTAAATTTGATTTTTATTTTGAAGGCAAATACCTGTGCCTTTTTTTGGCCTATTTTGATATGTGTGTGTGTGTGTGTGAGAGAGAGAGAGAGAGACAGACAGACAGACAGACAGACAGACAGAGACAGGGAATGAGAGAGTAACAGTTACTTATCTATACCTCCTGCCCTTGGTGATTAGGAGGAAAAGATATCCCTCTATAAATGTAAAACCCATCTTAAACTTCCTTACTGCTGCTCCATCTTTACTACTTTTCATGAGGAGTAGAGAAAAACTATTTTAAATAAGAGAGATTTGATCTTAATAGTATATTTGTCATTTGTACCTGCTATTCTCAGAAGGGAAGTTCATATTCTCTTTCAACGTGATTCATATATCTTTTTATATTCCTATTAATCTATCCATCCATCCACCCACTGACCCATCCATTCATCCATCTACCCATCCACCTATTCATCCAACAATCCATCCATCTACCCACTCATCCATCCGTCTGTCCGTTATCCATCCACCCATCTATCCATCCACCCATCTATCCATCCATCCATCCACCCATCCATCCATCCATTCATCTATCCATCCATCTATCCACCCACCCACCCATCTATCCATCCATTCACCCACCCACCCATCCATCCATCTATCCATCCATCTATCCACCCACCCACCCATCTATCCATCCATTCACCCACCCACCCATCCATCCCTCCTTCCTTCCATCCATCCATCATCCATCCATCCATCCATCCATCCATCCATCCATCCATCCATCCATCCATCCATCCTGCCAGCCAGCCACTCATCCACCCACCCATCTACCCATCCATCCATCCATCCACCTATCTATCCATCCATCATTCAGCCACTCATCCACCCACCCACCCATCCATCCAGCCACTCATCCACCCACCCATCTATCCATCCATCCACCCATCCATCCATCCATCCATCCACCCACCCACCCTCCCACCCTCACACCTGCCTCTCCGTCTAGCCTTTCCATGTTTTGGCCCTACCCCACGTGTAAATGTGCCATGCTGGTTAATAGCATTCAGAATTCACTATGTCCAATCTTGTCCCTCAGTTTGCTCACAGTCTTACTGGAGAGTAAGTACCTGAAATATGAAAGAAGAGAAGAAATTCCAACAGAAATTTGCTAGTTGGCAAAAGTTTTTCTCTTTCTTGCATTATTTTTTGGGGGATGTAGATACTGACCAATTCACTTGGCCCTAGAGAGCAGGATAAAGAACTGGGGGCTGGGCACACCTTTGTATCTGTTGTTTTGACCATGCGGTGCACTGAGCACATTCTGAAATCCCTTGTCAGATGTGAAGTGTGATGACAGCCTGATAGTAGTTATAACAATTCATTAGCTTAAAAGGAAGAAATCAATGATATATTCATTTTAAGAAAAAGACAAAAGCAACGTGAATAGAATGAGCCCTAGGTACATTAGTTTCATCTAGTTAATTATTTATTTGGGTGTCCTTGGAAAAGTCATTTAACACCTATGAATATCCATGTGTGGTAAATGTCTGTAATTATACTTTATCTGCATTTCTAATTCCTAATGAATTATTTTGAAGATCAAATGAGACAAAAAATGATGAAAACACTTTAGAAAGTATGAAGTGATACTAATACAACGTAGGAATGATGAATACTAGTAGTGATGTTAATAATAGTGCTGGTGGGAGAAGAAGATAAAAATAAAAAAGAGTGGTGCTTTAGGAAGCAATGCACAGATAAATCCTGATCCTCCAGTGGCTCCCTGATTTATGCTATGGAAATAAAAATGTTAATATGTAGTAAAACCTCACAAATCCTGACTAATTGGGGGAAAAGCCAATTTGAATTTCTGAAAGGTTTTAAAAGAAATGTAGCTCTATTACTTTAAAATGCATATAGTAACAGGAGCTACTGGTTAACAAAACTGTTGTCCATTAGTAAGTAGATTAGGATAATGTCTAATCATCATCAATTCATTAATGCAGTCAAATATGTACCAAATATTTGAGTGCTCTACTGCAGGCCAAGCACGGGGGATAAACACATAAAGGAGGTACTCATCCTGTCCTCAACAGGTTCACTGTCTAGGGCGTCATACTGACCAGCTCATGGGTCATCACCACATGGTATCACAAGTGCTGTTATGGTACTTGTGCACTCGGGATACCCAGGCTCACTTCGGAAGGACATATTTCTCAGTCTGGGGAGCGAGGGAAGACTTCCCATAGAACGTGGCATCTGTATTGAAACCAAAGAGTAAATTGGAATAAGTCGTAAAAGGCGAGAGAGGAAGTTATTTGAACTTTGTCCTAATGAAAGTCAGAGTATGGAAGATGTTGAAGTATGAATCCCAGAAACTGGTTTTGCCCTTTGGCCGGAACATGGAGAATTGATAGGGAGGTGTGATGTGAGTCTGGAGGACAGGGGTCTAACTAGCAGGTGACCTCACTTTGGGCACAGGCAGCAAGGATGGAGATTTACAAAGATCAGAAACACTGGTGACTCATAGGATGGAAGGAAAAGAGGATTTTTGGTTTTGTAGTCTGGTTCTGAGATAAATTTGGGGCTTCCAGGGGGAGACTTTTAGCTGGAAGATGGATGTAAAGAATTGCAAATATAGATTTAATGCTGGGTGTTGAGTCAGATCATCAGTTGCCGTGTTGCTTAACCCAAAAGAAGTTTGTCTTCCCTTAGAAGATTAGCACAATTGTCCAAATGACACAGTCTTTGAAAGCCGCCCGATGCTGGCCCCACGGTAGCACTCGGTCATCTCTCTTCCTGGCTTCCTCCGCCTGCCCCTTCGGCACTGGTCTCTCCGAGCTTCTGCTGCCTTTGTAACATTTCTTCTCGTTGTCCCCGGGCAACAGTACCCTTCGCAGGCCTTTCCTGATGCTGTGGAATTTGAACCCAAATGTCTAAAATGATCTATTGGAATGTCTCCCAGTTTCCTCAAGTTCACCACGTTCAGGCCTGAGCTGACTGTTGCCCTTTTGCTCTTTCCCATGAGGATCCTCTTCCTGTCTTTCATTCTGCAAACCATGAATCCATGAAGCGCTGCAGGGTCTTTCCTCTCCTTACTCTCCTGCTCTAAACCAGCCTGCAGTCTCTTCCCACCCCGCCTGCCTCAGGCCAGCCTCTACTTTCCCTCCAGTAGCTGATCCAAGGCCGAGTGCCCACTCACCTCCCGTGTCTCCTTTGCAAAGTCACCATGGCTTCCCCTCTGCAGACTCCTTCCCTGCCCCCACTGGGGGCGGAAATCAATCAACTGATCAGTCACTCACCCCACATGTATGGCCCATCATCCAAGCTTCCCCACATGTGACAGGACCCACTTCTGCAGCCTCTGCCTGACTTGGACAACACACATCAGTGTTGCTGACCTGTGTGCAGCCCTGCGTCCAAGCTGCTAGGTGGCTTTGTTCTCTTGTGCATGTTCTTCTTCCTTTTGATATGTCCCTTCTTTCTCTCTTTATTTAACTCATCCTTCAGTGCCAAGTCTAAGCTGCTTCACTGAAGGGAGGCTTTCCTTCGACTCTCTCCCCATTCCCAGTGGGCCAATGCAGCCCCAGTCTGTTACCCATCTCGCCTCCAAGGCACCTGATGCCCCAATATCACAGTAGCTTTGTATCCTCCAAGAGAGTCATGGGCCTGATGAAAGAGGTCATCCAGGGAATGTTTATTAGACTACACTCTGTGGAAAGGTTTCAGTAGCAATAGAAATGGAGTAAACTAGTTTTTAAATAATTTCATTTGTTGTGTGGGTGACTGGAAAACTTTTCTGGGAGCCATGATAGACACCTCTCCTACTGTAATAACCTGGGTAAGTCAACAATCTTTGCCCTTAGCCAGTTAAAAAAATGCCAACTGTGTTATTTTTGGTTTCACATACAAGTTATAGTCTTTCCTTAGACTAGTGTGTATTTAATCCTTATCAGTAGAAATGACAAATACTCTACTGAAATTTTCTATCCACGACTGATGAGCTGCTTGAACAGTCATGGCCACTGTGCATTCGAGCTCACTGCAACATGCACTGCATGTGTTCACATCTTCATTAGATAATCATGGTACAGAATGGTCGGCAAAGCTTACATTACAGATACGTCCATAGAAAGAGGTATCAACCTGTACGTTTAACTTTCGGCTACTGCTTGGAGAAACCCATAGGGGCAGATAGAGAGTGGTTGGAAGTGAGAGATACGTGGTATCAGTCCAGGTAGAAGGAACACATTAAATGAAGGTGGACATCCCAGGAGATTAAACAGGTGAGTTGGATTCCAGAAGAATAACAAAGATCTTTTTTTAAATGTTTACTTATTTTTGAGAGAAAGACACACACACAGAGCATGAATGGGGGAGCAGTGGAGAGAGAGGGAGACCCAGAATCCAAAGCAGGCTCCATCAGCACAGAGCCTGACACAGAGCTTGAACCCATGAACCGTGAGATCATGGCCTGAGCCGAAGCTGCAAGCTTAACCGACTGAGCCCCGTAGGTGCCCCGACAGAGATCTTGCTGATGGGAAAGATACATGCAGTGAGGAAGAGCACTGGAAGTCAGTCCAATGAGGTCTGATCTCACGCAGAGGCCGTGTGGGGCACCGGAGTGCTGGATTGATGCCATAATAAGAACTAACACCAAGAGTTTATCCTGTGACAGACACACTCTTATTTCATCTTTACAACAGAACCATTGAGGCAGCCATGGCTGCTACCCCATCCCTACGGGTGAGTAACCTGGGTCACCGTGAGGTTCTAAAGGGTGATAAGTGGCAGAACTGGGTTTTAAGCCCGGCCACATATGCCCTGGACTCCATGCTCTTAAATACTATCGTGTGGAGGGAGTATCTGGGAAGGGAGTCTATCTGTGCACAGGAAAAATAGAGACCAGGAGTAATATGATAAAGTTTTTGACCACTTGGGGAAGAGGAGATGTAAAGAATGGAAAAAAAAAAATATTTTTCTAAGACAGAAGCTCTATCAGAGGATTGTAACCTTTTATGGGTCACTGTCCATCTGAGAATTTGACATCACTGCAGGGTCTCTTGCGTGAGGATGGGGCATTTGTGTGCCACACACTCATGTGCACATGCAGTTCAGTGAGCTCACAGTCACCTGGGGCCACAAGACTCAGATCGGGAATCTCCACCGTAAGCTATAGGAGGACCGGGTTGTGGCGGAGGGTGCAGTCTGGCTGGGGGGTGAAGGCTGACGTTGTGAGCCTGGGTCCTGACTGCGAGGTTCAGCTGCTGACCTATAGGCAGGGGAACGAAGGAACTGGGCTTTGCTGTGTGTACTCACCATGTCGTTCAGTCACATACCATTCAAAGGTGGCTGGAGCCACACTATAAATTCCATCGTTGAAAATAATGAAAGGCAGAGAACTAAAAAATTATGGCAAAACAATAAAACCAGCCATTTCAGAACCACAATTAACCAAAGCTGTGGCATAAAGTGAAAATCATCCAACTGAGAGAAACCACTAAATTTCCATCAGGTAGTGAACATCCAAGGTGCTTTGACTTGAGGCTATTCTTGCTGCTCCTCCTCGTCGGCTCCGTGGCATGGCGGCCAGAAGCTGACAGCAATGATACAGAGAGATTTGGTGGGTTTTGGAATTCCATGAAAAACACCATTCTCAGCTCACAGTCAGTATTTTATCTGTGCTCTATTCTTAGAGCATGGTAGGGGGAGAGGTTTACCTTCAGGGTTCTACCAAAAAATAGGCAGTGCTGGCATCCCAGCTGCCTAAGGCAGAGACTTCAGAGGGGGCAGATGGAAGCCTGACTGGGGGCTGAAAAGGAAACCCTAGAGAAACCTCAAGAACTAGATAGTATTAGTGAACTTTGGAAAGCACTGTCACATCCTACGAGTCTAAAAGCCTGCTTGCATGCACAGGGCCATGTGCATGTCTAGGAAAGATGTAGAAGAGGAAAGGCACTGGTCACTCTCTTTGGGGGAGCTTAAGGCCATGTCCCAGCAGGGAATGAGGGGTAGGGATGTCTTATAAAAAGCCTGACGTGTGAAGGCATATCTTCACACATAGAATCCCCCTGAGAAAGGGGGAAAATGTTCACAAAATGCATTTTGGAAAATCTGAGCCGTCTTTGGCTGGTTGCTACACTGACTAGGTACAGCACCTAGGAAGCCAGGTGGGCATGGGGGAGGGCACTTGTTGGGATGAGCACTGAGTATTATATGGAAACCAACTTGACAATAAACTATTTAGGAAAAAAATAAGCAAAGGAACAAACAAACAAACAAACCCCAAGAATTAAAAAAGATAACAAAAAACTCAGTGGCCACACCACGCAGGTGTATATATTCTATATAAAGTGTATAGAATTTAACAAAAGGAGTGTAAGATAGGTAAACTAAAACCTACCAAATATTATTTCAAGAAATACAAGATCTAAGTAACTGGAAAGATATCCCACATTCATGGATCAGACTGATCTACAGATTCAGTGCAGACTCTATTGAAAACCCAGTTTGTTTTTGTTTTGTTTTACTTAGTGTGTGTGTGTGTGTGTGTGTGTGTGTGTTTGTGTGTGTTTTCTCTGAAATCATTTAGTAGGTCCTAAAATTCATTTGGAAATGCAAGGATACAGAATAAGCAAAGCAGGATAGAAAGAACAGAAATGGAAGAACCAAAATCCCTGATTTCAAAACCTACTACAAAAGCACTGAAGCAGTAACCAAGATACGATGGTTGGTTTAAGGATAGAGATGTGGATCAATGGAGTACAACTGAGAATCCAGAATCCAGTACTTATGGTTAATTTATTTGCACTGGCAGTGCCAGAACCCTCTCCTGGGAACAGGACAGTCTTTTCATCCAGTGGAGCCAGAACATCAGGACATCCATGTGCTAAAGAGTGAAGCTGGACCCTCACCTCACACCATATACAAAAATGAACTCAACCTGGATTGTAGACCTAAATGTAAGATCTAAAACTATAAACTTCTAGAGGAAATCTCTGTGGCTTTGGGTTTGGCAATGGTATCTTAACTGTAACACCAAGACATAAGCAAAAAAAAAACCCCCAAAAAACAAAACAAACAAAAAAAAAAACAAGAAAAAACCATGTCCACTGAATCTTACCAAAATTAAAAACTTTTGTATGATGAAGGACACCATCAAGAAGTGGGCTCCTGGGTGGCTCAGTCAGTTAAGCGTTCGACTTCAGCTCAAGTCATGATCACATGGTTCGTGGGTTCGAGCCCCACGTTGGGCTCTGTGCTGACAGCTAGCTCAGAGCCTAGAGCCTGTCTTCAGATTCTGTGTGTGTGTCTCTCTCTGACCCTCCCCTGCTCATGCTGTCTCTTTCTCTCTCTAAGAAATAAATAAAAAACATTAAAAATAAAGAAAATGAAGAAGCAACACACTGGATGGAAAAATATTTGCAAATACTCCACTGGCAAGGACTTGTAGCTAGGATACGAGAATAATTCTTTGATGCAAAGATAAAAAGACAATGTAGCTTAAAAATGAGCAAAGGATTTGAATTGACATTTCTCTTAATAAGATAGATGAATGGCCAATAATTGTATGAGAAGAGGCTGGACATCATTGGTTGTCAGAGATATATGTTAAAGCTACCCTGAGATAATAGCACCTCACACCCCTTGGGATGGCTATTGTATTTTTAATAGTTTATTATCAAATTGGTTTCCATATAACACCCAGTGCTCATCCACAAGTGCCCTCCTCCGTGCCCATCACCCCCCTTCCCCCCTCTCCCACGCCCATCTGCCCTCAGTTTGTTCTCAGTATTCAAGAGTCTCTTATGGTTTGCCTCCCTCCCTCTCCCCTACTATTTTCCCCTTCTTCTCTATTGTAAAGGGGGAGAAAAGGAAACCAGTAAATGATGGCAAGAATCGGAGAGATCAGAACTCTTACGCACTGCAGGCCAGAATGAAAATATTGTAGCGACTTTGGTTAAGACATTGGCAATTTTTAAAAATGCTAAACATAGGACTAACATATGACACAGCAATTTCATTTCTACCCAAGAGAGATGAAAACGTATCCATACAAAAGCTTGTATATATGTTTACAGAAGCATTTTTCATGATAGCCAAAATGTGGGAAAAACTTAAATTTCCATTAACTGATAAAGGCATTGATGAATTGTGGAATATGCACACAATGGAATTCTACTCATGCCCGACTCTGGGGATACACTGAAGTCATCAGATTACTGCTCTTAACAGGGGAATTTTATACTGAATGATTCTCAGTAAAGGCATAAACATATGGATTTCCACCGTGAGGAGAGCAAGGGATAAAGTGGATCTTTTCTCTTGGCAGGGGTATCTTCGGTTTTTGCCTCTAAAAGTCATTAGTTGTCATTAAAATGCTGCAGGAACAGGGAACAGTTCTAGATTTGGACTTCTACTCTGCCAACTGCCCTTCAGACATATCTCCGAATGCTCTATGGTGGCCTGACCAGATTGCTTCCTCGATGGCAGTGATAGTACTACCAGCGGATTCAACATGGCGGCACCGTAGCGCCAAGTGCCTCTTACATGTGTGGAATTAAATTAACATGTACAGTTCCATCACTTCCCACTGGCCAATGTGTTTGTACATCGACCCATTTTTTCACCCAGGCATTCAATGGCTTATAGACCTGTATGGAGCCTTGCGTGGCTTCATTTGAAAGATCTCTGGCAAGGATTCAGGATATCAAAAGTCTAGTCTCAGAGACTTGGAGATGCTTCTCAGCCTCTTCATACCTCAACTTCCTCAAATGTAAAATGGGGTGATGATCAAAAGGGATTATAGCACCCATTACTTGGCATGTTGTGAGGCTCTCATACTGCCAACGCCGTATCTCTCTCTCTCTCTCTCTCTCTCTCTCACACACACACACACACACACACACACACACACACACACACACACACACATTCATGCATGTGTAGTATAATAGAGCATCCTATGGGATGCTCAGTAACACCTGGGACTGTTCTACCAGCAGAGAGACTAAGACCCGAGGACTTGCCTCAGTCGGCCCCGCTCCCGGAGGAAGTACCAGCCCTGGGCTGAACCAAGCCTGGGATGATCTAATGGGGAATTTCAACAACATAAGGGTTAAGTCACATTCATTTGTTAATCTTTTAAAGAGTCACATTTTCAAGTTTATATCAGCAATGATGCTGTGGGTAACTAGCTCAGTCTTCACATTTCTTGTCCTGGTCCTTAAAGCAGGACCACGCATCTGAAATTCTGACCGGTGCTCTGCCGCTGCTGGCCAGAATTTATTTTAGAATTACTTATGGTAAGAGAAGAACAATTTCCCCCAAATGCAACATATCACATTATAACATTTATATTAATAGAATTATCATGTGAAAATGCCTTGTTGAAACTTAAGAATTAATACTCAGGTGTGCGAGGGCCTATCACGCATGAAATAACTGCACTGCAATTTGGCCATAATGCTGCTCACAGAGCCCAAGTTCACATGGGGTGGCGGGAGGTCAGGCTTTTCTCAGCCTTTCAGAAAGCAAGGCAGCCTCACTAGGTTTCCCCAGATGGAAAGGGAAGATTGTCCCATGATTGGAAATAAAGCCGGGGGCTTTCAGACATGCTGCGCAGCATGGATTCCACGGCCCACCGCCTGGGGCAGCCCTGGGGCAGCCCTCTCTTTGCCAAGGACCCCAGCCCTGCCTGGGGCAGAAAGGCATGGGGGCGGGGCTGGCGCCCTGTGAGTCAACCACATTCATCCTGAGCAAGATGCAGCGCGGGTCCAGTACTGAGCGGTGTCAGAGAACGAGATGCCTCAGCTTGGCCCTTGGCAGTCAACACGAGAGTCCAGTGCTCTTAGGGGCCATGTGAGCAGAGAGCTTGTTCCATGCGTGACCCCATGGTGGCGTGTTGAGAGTGATGCAGGAGCCCTCCGAGTTTTCACACAGCACACTGGAAGCCAGCTGGAACACTTCTGTTTTGAAGAAATACCCACCATACCCAACTGCTGACGCTTTTCTCAAACCTTTAAGGCTGTGATGCTCATGGATGCCAATCCTCACTTAGCTTTGCCCTGAGTAGCAATCAGTTGATTGATCAGTGTTGCCAACCAGTTAGATTTGCTGACATGCAATATGGTTGGCGGGAGGGTGCCCCGTGTGCGCGAGGGAACGGCAGCTGTCAGCAGCGACCCAACACCCCGTCATCACCTTTTTCTGGACAGGACAGGCACGGGCAGCCTAGGCGAGGGCCTCGGCATGACACACACGGAAGTTGCTGGACTAACTACATCGAACTGGCCAATATTCTACTCATCACCTGCCACTGCCAACCCGTTTCCCATAAGGTAGTTCCTCTTCATGGAAATTGCTTTAACCAGGATCTGGGACCCTGCGGTTTCGCAGAATTCAGCAATAAGAAAAAAAGGGGGTGGACATTTGGATACTTCAGACAAGAACAGCACTGAGGAAAGGAAATAGTCAGCCTTGGTGCCAGGGGTGTCAGAAATTGGGGAGACAAGTGTCAATAAACAAGCTAACGCATTGACTACCTGCTACGTAACATGCAGAGCACTTTGTTAGAGGTTGAAAAGGGTCATAACAGAAAACTCAGTTCCTGCCCTCAAAGTGGTAGACACTCATCACGGCTCTGACGACCCCCACCTCCAGGTGTCCACGCCACGTGGAACGGCTTTCTCTCGGAGTCACCTGACCTAATGGCTTGCTTATAAGAAACAGAACATGGTGAAAGGGACTGGGACTGGGATGTCCCTTTCCAGACGAGGCCACACACTTCCGCCTCACTAGTGATGGCACTGGCTCCTCACATGCTTGCAAGGGGGCTGTTCAGCAAGGAGCGGAGGCTGGCTTTCCGCCAACGGCCGGTGAGGAGTGGAGGCCTCTGTCCAACAGTGTGTGGGGACGGGGCTCGGCCAACGCCTCCTGAGGGAGCAGGGAGCTGGGCCAGTTCCAGCCGGACCTCGCGGAGACCCTGAACAAGAGGATTCACCAAAGCGGTGCCTGGACTCCTGACCCACAGACACGGTGAGATACTCAACGGGTGTGTTTCTTAAGTCACTAAATATTGGTGTGACTGGGCACATAACAATAGACAACGAATATAAGATTTAATTGTGAAAGAAGATAACTAGCAAAATAATAATCTCCCTCCTAAGGTAGCACAGGTACTAGAGGAGCAGACATGGGCAGTTATTGGTCAGATATGCGTGTTTCACGAGAAGCCCATCGAGTGTGGTGTGGCCCCTGTGGCCTTCACAGCCAGGGCGCCTCGGCCTGAGCTGGGCTCCCCTTGGGCTCTGCTGGCTTCTTGCCCGAGCTCGCACCCTCACCCCACCGAGGCCTAGACTGGGCAGTGGCTCTGATCTTGGCAGCTTCATTTCTCTGTCGCACTTTCCCAGGGCCCACGGGGGCCACAGTTTTGAGTTACGGCCACTAAGCCATCTCCAAGCCTCCATCCTTCCCGCCCAGCCCCCCCGCCACACCACTGTCAGGCTCAGCCTCCGTGTGCCCTGCTCTCCGTTTGGCACGGACTTTTCTGTCTTTCTTGTGTCTGTTTATGCTTTTCCAGGGACGTGTGCTCCATCCTTGAGACCCACTCACATATGGCCTGCCACGTGCTACATCACGTGTGTGTGGGTCCTGTCCTCAGGCTCACGGTGGCTCCTTCTTTGCTGTGGATTCGTGTAATGAACACGGCGTCTGCTTCTCACAGACCACTCGGCGCAGTCTACCTTTTATTATGATTATTTATGTTCATATTTTTAGCCCTATACTTTTCTCAAAGTCTCAAACAGAATAAATCTTATTCATAATAGTACCCCGAGCGCCTCCCTCAGTGCTCAGAGCGTAACGAGCACTCAGTAACGCTAGTGGAATTGAATTTGATTCACAAAGTCCTACTGTTTAACGTCCCCACTGGAGCCCAACAAGCAAGTCATTGAAGTGGTTCGGCGTCCAGTCCAGGGATTTGAAGGAGCCGCGACGCCTCCCTCCGACTCTCCTGCGAACACCCTGCCCCGTTCCCGCCAGCCTCCTCCCCCGCACTTGGTTTCCTGACTCACGATTTCTCTTTTTTTGCATTTCCTTTTCCGACCTTGCCCCTGTCCGGGTGGGCTTGTCCCAGAGAGAAGTGAATGGGTTTGAAGACCCCACCTAGTACTTCCTCACATAGAAATCGCACAAGTAATCGCTACTGTTCCTATTTGGACTTCACTTGGGTTTCTGAGAAAAGTGAAGGACTAGGTCACCATGATCTTATTTCTTCGGGTCCTGTGCTTAGAAGGCTTCTCTGTCTTAATGATGAGATACTGAAGTTAAGAGACATCGAAGTGCTGGGGGCCAGGGGTCCCTGGAGCCTGTCGAGGAAGGCAGAGGGCTCCGGCCGTGACGCACACGCTAGGGGCATATGCATAGCAGAGCGGGAAGATCTTTCATACTGGGGCAACAGAGCGCTCGGCCAAGGCCACGTGGTTGGCATTTTAGGCCAATCTGCATAGTGAGGCATATGGATTCAGACTGGGAAATAAATTGCAGGATTATATTATTTTAAGCATTATTTTCAAGAGTACAAATTTTGTACTTGTGTACAGTAGTTATTTAAGGAAATGGATGAAAGGGTAAAGCGAGTGGTTGAAAAATATGCAAAGCAGATTTGACCGCAGAAAGAAGCCCAAACAAACCCTAGGTCACCCTGCTCCGTCTCACCCGCCTATTTTTCTCTGCCCCTTCACCTTATTGTTTCCATGTGCATTCATGTGGCACTTTTCATAATGCGTAAAGCCCCCGATATCTCAGACGTGCAGCTGCGGAATACTCACGACAGGCTCTCGAGGCAGACCCGTCTTCCTGAGTCCAGCCCCAGCCTCGCACTCAGTCCAGACTCCCGAGTGTGTGTCCTCTATTTCTCTCTGCTGATGGCATCTCAGACAAAGGGCGTCAGTAGTTTCTCTGGTCTTTTGCTTATAAGGATTCTTTTATTATTTGTTATACGTCCACGGTTTTCCCTTAGCCCCTTGATGCTTTTATTCAGCGAATGTCCATGAATATGTATATCTACTCCTGACCCCGGCTCTGAGGCTACCTCGTTCTACCACGTGCCTGTTTACCCCATGCAGGTCACAACATTCTCAAAACAAAATCAGTGTATCATGGTTTAAAGGAAGACACACGGTGCTTTGTAGGACAAACTATCCTTGACTTCACAAGCTCCAATAACAACCCCCCTGGTGGGGGGGTGCCTTCTGTCACCCGTGACTCCACCGTCCTTAGCATCTGGAACTCGGTGAGTGATTCTCTGCAGCGCCTAGAGCCGGGGACCCACCGCCTTGCTCCACCGATGCCTTTCTGCTCTTTCTCTGCTTCTGTCTGCTGCACCTCCAGGACAATCCTGTTCACGGGTGTGAGAGTGCTGGGCATACTGCAGTTTTCTTTTCTGTCCTTTATTCTGAAGATAGGTTTTACAACGTCAAGTACAGCTAAAAAGCTCTTACTTGCATTGCTATCCTTCCCTTCTACTGTCTTTGGAAAATCTCACCGCTGGAGAAGGGTTGGGGCCACATGTAATCAGGTGAAGTGAGGCCCCAAGGTCGGCATCTTCATGCTCAGGCTTTTGAAATTCCCACTGGGGTTCATCTGTGGTGCTGCAGGGTGTTACAATCTCTTTCAAACAAAGTGAAGGTCTCCCTTAATTAACTAAAGCAAAAATCTCAGATGACGTAGGCAAGGTTGGTTTTTCAACGTGTTTTAAGAATTTGTGAAATAAGTGCTTCATCCTAAATAAAATATGAGAGGTGCTGACTGGTCTTGGTTGTTAACGACTGCAAACCAGTGTTCACTCCCTTCCACAGGTGATGGGTCTGAGTTGCCGACGTGGATGGGGATACGTGACGGCACTCACAGAGGATGCTCCGAGGTGGGAGGCACCCTGCCTCCAAATGGGGCCCTTCGGGAGACCGTGGCCGCGGCTGGCCGTCACCCACATTCCATGGCCTCCAGGGAGGAGGCCTGCTGTGCTCTGGAGCAGGGGTCGGAGGGAAGCCCTTGTAGGCTCAGTGACTCAAATCCTGCTGGACAAGGCGGGGAACCTTGTTTGAACAGATCCTCAAGGCCTCCCTCTCTGACCACCAGAAAGATCTCAGCAGCTCCCGGAGCCTTGGTGTTCTTCCCACATGCCTTGCCCAGGCCCCCGTCACGTGTCTGGAACTCTTGTGTTGTTCCCGCAGACCATTCAAGTCCTACTGCTCATCCTGTAGGTGACCATGTTGTCTTCCCTTTTTGTTTTAAATGTTTATTTATTTTTGAAAGAGACAGAACATGAGCAGGGGAGGGGCAGACAGAGAGGGAGACACAGAATTCGAAACAGGCTCCAGGCGCTGAGCTGTCAGCACAGAGCCCGACGCGGGGCTTGAACTCATGAGCCTTGAGAGTGTGACCTGAGTAAAAGTCAGACTTGTAACCAACTGAGCCCCCCAGGCGCCCCCATGTTGTCTTCTCAACTAGACCGTGGGCTTCTTCAGGACAGGCTCATGGTCACATGCTGCGTCCAGTCAGAGCCACACACGGGCAGGGTGAGAGAGATACCAACGCACGACTTGTGCCCAGAACACTGGAGCCGACAGAGGACTTCACTTCATCTTCATGACGACCCAAGGAGGCGAACGGAGCTCGCGCTGTGGGCAGTCCCATTCAGTACTCACGTGACTTACCTATGGTCATGGGGATGTAGGACGTGAGTGCCGGCTTCCTGGCGTCACAGCAGCACAGCTTCCCTAACACTTACTGGACACGGATAATGTTCTAAGAAGTAAACCTGCTGATTAAGTGCCTCCATGAGCCTCTTCTTCTCGTGGCCCGTCTTTCAAGAGGCAGACGTCGTCACTTTAACAACAGCAGTGTCGTATGTGTTCTACACAACCAGAAGGTAAAAGAACGTGACCTGGAGATTAGACCATGTTCACAACACTGGACCTTGACATCGTGTGGCCCGCCATCAAGACAGAGTCCAAACGAATGGTTTTATTCCACTGACCCAAGTCTTGCCATGCCCTGGGCTGCTGGGCATTGTAATGTCTGGAGACGTTCATGGTGGCACCTAGGCGGGGGTGGGGGGAGGCGGCGTGCTCCCAGCACCCGGGGGGAGAAGCCAGGGGCTCTGCTGAATTTCCCACAGAGCCCAGGGAAGCTCCTGCAACAAACATTATCTGGCCCATCAACTTCCTCCGTTAATGTCTGATGGCCTTTGTAAAAACAAACAAAGCAAAAAGAACCAAGCCAGGCTGTGGTGTGGTAGTCAGGTTTGGTGCAGTGAAGGTGTGAATCCTGTCAGCACAAGGCGGCAGGGAAGGTGGGGACCCTCCATGTTTTCTGTGTGCGTCTCCACATTTGCTGAGATTTACTGGCACCACCAGCACTTGGGACGTGACCTGGCAGGTGTGCGGCGACCACACCAAGAGCTGGACAGCCTGCCGCGGACTTCCTCCCCGCGCCTCCCAAGAGGCGTCGGGGAGCCCCCGGCACAGGCTCTGGGTCTATAGGAAGCTCCCGCAGCCCAGGGGGAGGCAGAGATGGCGCCAGCAGCGCGAGGCAGCCCGGGACCAGCATCAGCGATCGAAGACAAATCCAGGTCGACAGATCGATGCGCCGCGGGACTGGCCCTCGCTTTCCTAAAGCTCCAACAGTTGCTTCCTCTGTGCACTTGTTTTTCTTTTTAACAACATGGTTCTTAGGCCGAAACGGTCATTGCTACTACCTGGCACACCTGTAAGTTCATTTTCTCGGATTCTCACAACCTTCCTGCCCTGATTACAGGGCATCATCTGTGCTGAAATACAACGGACATTTAGCTTCAGTCCCGCCAGAGGCCTGCAGGCTCCAATTTTGGACCCATTTGCTTTTTCTCATTTTTTTTTTAAGTAAGGGGTTGATAAGAAATCGGGAAAAATATCAACTTATGTGAAAAAGCCTCGGAAACGTTTGTGGGAAACAGATCTCCAAACAATATCCTTAAAGAATTAGTGCAAAGAAAAATAGGCTTCTTACATGCAGAGTCTCCTGCCTCTCTTCATGGACTCTTCTCTGTAGAATATTCTTACAGCGCGTATTTACTTCCAGGCTTAACAGCTAATTATTATTTAGTGTGGAAGGCGGATATTTACTCACCAAAATCCATTTTGCTTCATTTCGAGCACTGATTAAGGTAGCCTAACGAAGAGTGAAAATACTGCCGTCGTCATCTGCAGCTAACCCAAGGCCACCAGAGAGCCTGCCAGTGTCAAATGACATGACCCTGCAGGTGAACTACACATGGCCACGCAGCCGAGGGCGGGGATGTTAGTACCTCACAGCTCTCAGTAAGACCAGCAGTTTTAGCTTATGTATTTAACTCACAGCCGTTTATTTTCCTCCAGGAACCCTGAGCATAGACAGGACATATGGGCGCCTAAGGAAACTGTGAAGACCTAAGGGCGATAAGCGGCAGCACTCTCTGTGGGGTGCACCCGGGATCCAAACCCCGTCACTCCCACCCTGCAGCAGGGCTCGGCATCTCCGGGAGACCTGGCTTTTCCGTGTTTTCTCTCAGGGAAGGGGATGAATCCAGGAAACAGAGGGCAAATCTCTTCCAGACCTTGGATCAGGACAGTTTAGAAGATGGGAGGGTTCACTGCAGCCAGTCTGGGGGAAATCTGCCCAGAACGAGGACCGTCCCCGAGGCCTGCCTGGGCCCAGAACGGGGCCCGGCAGACTGTCTACGGACAACAGGGGTCCTGGCCGCTGTGATCCATGACACCAAGGACCGGAGGGGTCTCTCCTCCACGTCAGCCGGCGCCCACGCACACGTCCGTGCGATGGAAGAGCTCCGAGAACGTAGACGAAATCCTTGAGGGAAGAGAGGCCCCGGCAAGAGGGGAGTGTGACAGAAAAGAGGATACGCCTGCAGCGGCATGTGCGCCAGACACGGCGGGATTCACGTTTCGGACGCGGCTCTCTCGTGCCGGACGTGCTCCCTCCTTCCCTGGCACCACGTCTGTCCTGGGCTTGCGCTGCTGCTTCTCCTCAACCAGCCCGGGGCCACTTGTCCCTCTGTTTCCAGCTCGGCTCAAAACTCAGTCCCGGGAAGAACCGATAAAGACTTTGGATCTGACAGTGGGTCTCAGACTAGGCGAAATGCCGACCTAATTTAATAGTGCATTTGCCACGCTGTGGACAATGAAGGAGAGAGCGGTGAGGACATGGCACGTCAGACCCGCACGGAACCATCTGCAGAAGCCGGCCCGCCGGGGTGGAGGCCGCGCAGCCCAGGTGAGCAGCTCGCTCCCGGCCGGGTGGGGGCCGGATTCCACTCCTTCACACTGCTCGCCTGCCCTTTCCCAGACTTGGATATAGAATCATTATAATCTTAAAATAATTCCTGATGAAACTTGATTAGTATTTTGAGCATGTTGCGCATGTGTCTGCATAGGCCTTGAAGGAGAGTGAGTTCCATGTCAGAGGTCTACAAATGCACGCAGACTAGTAAATATTCTCGCTCACCCATCGGCAGGCGAGTGACCAGCACGAATGGGCGTGGCAGCTTCCACACCAGGGACCAAGCTTCCCTGCCAGGTGCGGTCCATGTGACTGTGTGCCCCCGGCTCAGCACATCTGAGCCCAATTTTAAGAGAGGTAACATGGAATTTAAGTCATAAAATAACTGTGAGTTCTCCTGGGCATGGAGTCCTTCTCTCTTTCTCTCCCTCCCTCCATTGACAGGGTTGTTGAGAATTAAAAGAAGAGAATGCATGTAAAGCGCTCCACAAACAGGTGGGGACTGCGTGCGCTGTAAACCGTGAAGCGGCAGCTCCTGCTGTATGACGCCACCGGAGAGGACAGCCATCACCTTTCTCGGGAGGCAGGGCCTGTCATTAGGTTTCTCCCTTCCAGCTGCCAAACAAATCAGCCTCACATCCTTCCTCCTGAGGCCGTGCCCTTTCTGAAATCACACGTCTAAGAAAGCCTCCTTATCTGCACTGTATTTCACCTGAGTGCCCACCAGCCCGCACTCACACAGCCACTGTGAGGACTCGCTTGGCAGTGACATTTATGTGCATCGGAGCCCCAGGCTCCCCCTTTAAGGGACCTTGCCTGTCACTACAGGGCGCTGGCCAAGTGGGCCATCAGCAAAGGCTTGAACACCACGAAACTGTTAGAAGAACTGTCGTTTACTCCCTACTTTGAGAGCCACTGATGAAATGCATCAGTGTATTTTTTAAGTTAAATTTTTGCAGTAGCATGGTTCAAAAGCAGACATGGTAGGGGTTTGCCCCGCCTGGCTTCAGCCTTCCTGCGCCCGTGCCGGCCCGGCCCGGCTTCCCACAGACCCTCCCAGAGACTGTTCTCTCCCGTTTACTGCAGGGATGGCCGTCCACAGCTTGCTGTTCTGCGCGTGTGCTCGACAATGTATGCTGAAGTGTGTGTGTGTGTGTGTGTGTGTGTGTGTGTACACATGATGCAGATATCTATATCTCATTATATTTATATTCATGTAAACACATGTCACAGATTTAGTTATTTAACCTCAAAGCCCTGCGGCCTGGGTTAGCTAAGCCACTCGCCCAGGGTCACGGCAGAGCTCACCATGCCTTGCATCTCAGGGGCTCTGGCCCCTGCACCGCATCCAACTGAAGTCTGTACCGAGTTAGAGCATCCGGGCTACTTTTCCAGGTGCACACTAGTCAGTATGAAAGTCCTGTGTGTGATAAATATAAGCAATTTAAAAATAAATTATATTAATATCACATAATGTCACAGAGTAAAAAATACCTTAAAACCCCTGTGAAAATGAGCGCGTGTGCAGGGGAATGTGATGCCCAGCGGCCGTGTATCTGGTGCTAATTGAGAATTCCTTCCCAGCCGAGCCTGCTGTTGCCATGGACACGGTCCCCGAGAGGAGGCTTAGAAAATCTCTCCACACATTCACATGTGCCAGGGAAAGGCTGCGTCTTCCCCGCTCGTTCTCAGAGAAATCAATGCGTGTGGCGACTTCCATGTGAGGATTCAGATGTCTGGGGTGAGGGGAGAGCTCCGTCAGCCCGTGGCCACGCGGCCACAGGACAAATGCACGTACTATGGACTCCACAAGAACCGAATCTAAGAAACTAATCACCCCTCGCTGGCCTTAATGAGCTTAGCCTGCCTGCACTGCGGACCCTCCGTGGTGCTTAATCCTCCCCTGCACTGCGGGGTCGCCGGCTCGCAACCCCCACCCCCAATGGGGACGCAGCCACAGGCGTGGTTGTGGGCGGAGGGGGGATGGCCTGGCCACCAGGCAGGGAGAGAGCGCTGGCACCGCCTAACCCCGCCGAAGGCCGTGAGATGGGATGGGTGTCCCGGCCAGGCCCCCACCGTGCAGGGCGCACAGCAGCTTCCCGACAGTCACTCAAGGAGCCCGGCAAGGCCTGAATGGCCGCCCCCTCCAGGGCCACCCCTTTCCGTCACACACCCGCCCCCTGACTCGGCGCACGCGGTGCAGATGCAACGTTTCCTCCTTGGAGAGAAACAAAAGCAAATGTCACACAGTTTGACAGGCAAGGGTCATCATGTAGGGTCCTCTGGGCTCGGGGAAGCGAGGGGGCCCGTAGGGACTGCCTGATGTGAAGCCTCCACGTGGCAGACGCCTACAGTGGCTTCTGCACCCTGCAGTTAAGGGCGGCCCCCCTGCTTCCCGCCGGAGCCACCAGGATCACAGATGACAGGGTCACCGTTCCCAGCTAGGCGCTCTCCGCGGCGTCTGGGAGACTCCGTTTAAATGGGTGTAGAATTTCTGATACTAATACGACCTAAAAAGTCCCCACCACAACATAAGACGTAGTAAGTCATAAAAATGAAAACAGATCGCGCCGTTCAGGGATGTTACAAGCACTCGATACAAGGTAGGTGCTGTGTGGCCGCAGCCAACACTCGGTAAGCTCCAGTGCGGGAGTCCACCTGGCGGAAAAGCAGGCAAGTAGCGGCTGCCGCCCACGCTGCTGGGGGTCTGCGGTGGCGCAAGGCCCCTGCACTGGCGACGGTGAAATCCTTCCAAGAGGGAAAGAACTCTACTCCGCATAATATCAAGGTGCTGGACCCAGCTGCCATAACAGGGATCGAATCCAAAGTTACAACCTCAAGTGGAAGCAAGTACTATGAAATTACTAAATGGGGGAAATTAGAAGGGAAAATGCCAATAGTGGCATTTTAATAAGTGAGTGGACCACGCATGCGTTTTAGCATACAGGCCGTCCCGGAGCGTGGTGCCGTGGAGTGGATCCCTGTGGACAGCGGCGTGGCCACAAGAGCTGGCTGGCCAGTGCCAGGCACACATTCTAGACCCTTCTGCCCTTTGTCCCCAGGTACCTGTCTGACGCCCACAGCTTTTCATGGCCTCTGTCCAGTTTCTAGTCATCTCTGAAGCCACAGCCACAAGCCTTGGAGGACAGGGGCCTGTTCCACTGAGATCATCGCCTCAGGAAAGGTCTTACACAGGGCCATCGGGGGTCTTCCGTGGCTGGGTGGGGGCCGTGGAGACATGTCTGATGCTGCCCCTGGAGAAATTAATGTGGTTCTTTATCCCCACCCCAAGGTCTCAACTCTTAGCAATCACTGCTCTTGTTCAAGGGGAAAGCTTAGCACTCAGGCCATGGGCCCAATTACTAAATCCTTCCGCTGGGGACGCCACAGTCGTTAACGAACACGGCACAGCACCTCCAGCCCAGACACTTGTCATCACTGGAAAATCAGCTACTTCCTTTCTAATTTCTGTAATGTCATCTACTTCTATTTACTGATGATTATATTTTACACCTAAGACAAGAGTGACTCAATTAATCCTTAGAGAATATAATTTAATAGGGTGGTTTTGCACAAGCTCTCATGTGTGATACCGGTTGGGGGAAGTAAGTGTGTTGATGTGAAGGTGGCAGGTCTGCTCTGTGGACCCCGGGGACCCGCAGGCGGGGCGGAGAGGTTTAGGAGGAGGCTCTATTTTCCACACGAGGAACTGCCCTTCGTGGGGGCAGGAGGACAGATCATGAAGAGCCCTCACGCCGCCCCGAGCGGAGGCCGTCGGCCCCTCCCCCGTCACCCTGGACTCGGGAGGGATAATAAAACTTTGTTCACACCCTGTTCTACCTCTTCTTCATCTCTGCCCACAGGATATGAGCAATTGCTTTCTTTTTGTGTTCATTATGTTCTTATTTTTGGATTTTTTTTCCCCTGAGGACAGATGCTTTTACTTTTTCTTTTTTCTTTAAGAAAGACTGTATAAGCAGGGATTGGGTTAATAGTGATTAGACAACATTCTCCTTGTACAGTTATCAAATCTCTTTAAGAAGAAGCTGTGCTTTACTCTCAAGAATTTCTTATGAGTTACTTTTATACTTTCGCACATTTGTGAAATGAATAGATGTCTGGAAAGGTAAATGGTCCAGAGCCTCCCGCCAGGTGTGAGGACCCCAACACACCACCTTGTGAAAAAACACAGAGTAAAAGTAGAGATCTGTGCGTGCCTTCCCTGTGGCTCGGGGAAGACAGACAACAGTGAATTTCAGGAGAAAGATTAGGCTACAAATGTGTGTTGTGTCTTCAGATCAGGGCAGGACGATGGAGTAAGATAATCAGAAACTCTGCATTTCTTACAGCAATTCTTGGTAGAAACTGCAGAGCCGGCCCTCTGATTTGTGTTGTGTTTGAGATGCCCAGGCTCCTGTGTGGAGCTCCGTGTTGTGGGCTCAGTGGGAGAATGATCCGGAGACCACTCAGGTGCGCGTGTGAAGCCCTGAGCAGGGTCAGCATGGGCACCGGTTTCCACTGGAAACCTTTCAAGTTTTTCTTTTGTTTTTTTAATGGGGGGAGGGATATGCTAGAGAGTCAGATAAAAATGCTTATTTCCTTTAAACTGGGCTGTGTACTCAGTACAGTCCCTGTCAAGAAAACTCCAATTTAAGCAAAACCCATCGCATTGAGTGAAGGCTCTCATGTTTATGTCTCCACGACTGAGCCAGGCGTACTCAAGTTTTCAGGACATGCCCTCTCAGTTTCCTGAAAAACAAAATAACTGAAGCCCCCGCCCCCGTATTCTGTTGTCCAGTGACCAATCAGCACCCAGAGGTCGGCTGTGGGGTGAGAGTGCGGCCATGGGGCCGACGGTGCTGGTGAGATGGCGCCGCCTGGGTCAGCGGCCATCTTTGCTAGCGTGGCTGGCTGGGGGACCGGGTGCTGGTGGTGGGAGCTCCGTTCCGTGGAACAGTGCTCACAGAGCACTAGCCAGGGACCTGCATGTAATTCAGGCACAGTGGTGGTGGCAAAGAGGGGATGGATCATAAACAAGATACATGAATTCCAGGATGACAAGGCAGGCTCTGGCAGGGGCTCCCCTCACGCCAAGGCCCCACCGGCGATGTCAAACCCAATCCACCCGCATATAGGCGGGCAGGCGGCTGCCATGTGGACCTTGGGCCAAATCAGCCCACAGCCTGCTTTGTAAATAAAGTTTTATAGGCACATACGGTGCCCTTCGTTTTCATGTTGTTCGTGGCCGTTTTTGTGGCACAGCAGCTGCATGGGAGATGGTCCAAGGGGCAGATCTGAGGCCGTTTGCCATCTGAGCTGTGATGGAGAGGGTCCCCTGCCTCTGGTGAGGAGCTAAGCGTCCCAACGCCCATGATGGCTTCCTGGAGCTACCATTCCAGATGGACAGGAGCCAGGCCTAAGCACTAGGACTTGAGCACTTTTGTTTTTAGACGCGGATTTATTTTTGAGAGAGAGAATGAGTGGGAGAAGGGTAGAGAGAGAGGGACAGAGGATCTGAGGCAGGCTCCAAGCTGTCAGCAGAGAGCCCAGTGCAGGGCCCGAACCCATGAACCATGAGATCATGACCTGAGCCAGACGCTTAACCAGCTGAGCCACCCAGGCGTCCCTCGAGCACTTTTAAAGAGACTTAGAATCTGTGGCATCTTCTTCCCAGCATTTCCTCATTTTTTGCCCCCACTGTAACTGGCAGTATCTAAGGTAACAAAACAATTTAAAACTGAACATGATGACGTGCTAGTTTTCCATGAACAAAGGGCTATATTTGATTTACTGCTAGTTTGGAGGCAAGAGGGATTCTCAGGGTGGACCCTAAACCGTGGTGATGACTGTGGAAGCCCGCCGTGTGCCCAGTGTGTGGGGGACAGGCGAACACCGCGGCCGATAGGGCTGACGGCGGCCCCGGGGCCTGAGCTCTGGGTTTGCCCGAAGGCCTCAGTCCCTGACACCCACCGAGTCCCGTGATCTGGGACCCCGTTCGCAGAACCTGGGGTTGAAGTCCTTCTTGGTGAACGTCCAGTGAATCTCCAAGCTTGCTTGGGTCTGTGTCTGACGCTGTATCTGAACACAGACGCACCTGCACCAGCCGAGAGTTGATCTCTCCAACGTGGGCAGTCACCCTGGGAGCTCGGGACGCGGTGAAAGCAGAGCTTTACAACAGTGGAGAAGAAATACGGCAGAAGGGCAAAGCTGCCGAGTTCAGGACGTCTTTGTGTTAGGAACGCCTTGCACCTGCCTGGCCTTCTGACCTGAACCGCCGCTGCAGTCCGGGAAGCCCGTGCTCCAGCTCCGACGCGGCCAACAGTGGAGGCGGGGTGGGGGAGTGCGGGGCTGCGGCTGCGGGTCACAGCTTGTTCAGCATGGCCAGATATTGAAGTGCTTTGATTTATTTTATTTTTTATTTAAAAAAATTTTTTAAATCTTATTTATTTATTCTGAGAGAGAGAGAGAGAGGAGGAGAGGGGCAGAGAGAGAAAATCCCCAGTAGCCTCTCTGCCGTCAGCACAGAGCCCGATGCGGGGCTTGAACCCACAAACCACAAGATCATGACCTGAGCCGAAATCAAGAATCAGACACTTAACCCACTGAGCCCCCTAGGTGCCCCTTAACTTGTTTTTCCAGGAACCCTCAGCAGCTAGGGTCCCCGTGCGGGGTCACATGTAACAGAACACCACTCCCTCCACTCCCCGTTGCCCGCTGCTTCCTCCCAGCCCCGGCTGCCGGCCTCCCCGCCTGCGTCGGCTCGCACCACGGCGTCCTCCCCTCCTTGGATGCCAGGCTCCCCGAGAGCTCTTCGGGCGGGGCAGCACAGAGGCCTCTGGAGACCCCGCTGTCTCCTGCCACACCAGCTGGCGCCAAGCCAGAAGAAGGCATCCCCTGGCACAGACACTAGAAAGCAGGTTTGCCTGAAAATGGGTTAGTGGTGGGCATCTTATGATCTAAATTTTTGCCAAGATTGCTATACCACTTCCACATATTTTTTCTTGTTTGTATTATCATTTTGATTTTGATTTATCTAAAAATATATGCCATCTGATTTTACATATAATTTTAACGGTTGTGTAGTTTTGAGAGAGACAGACAGCACCAGTGGGGGAAGGGCAGAGAGGGAGGCACAGAGGATCCGAAGCAGGCTCTGAGCTGTCAGCACGGAGCCCGATGTGGGGCTGGAATCAAACCATGAGATCGTGAGCTGAGCCGAAGTCGGATGTTTAACCGACTGAGCCCCCCAGGCGCCCCCGGGCCATCTGATTTTATATATAATCTTGGTGTCAATTGCTTTTCTTTTCTTTTTAGATGCTGGATACCTGTTTTGTTATTTAGATTTATGGGCTGTACTGTGCACGACGAACTGCTATGGTGGAGTTCTGGTCACTGAAGGCTCTCATTTCCAGGCTGTGGCTGTTCCTCCCGTCCCACCAGCACTTCGATGGTCACCCTGTCTGTGCCCGGGAGTGACCGTCACGAGGGCCAAGGTAACCGCTCAAGCCGGTCAGTTCTTCTGCTACAAGTCCGTGGGTCCCACCCTGCTGATGTCAGAGCCGTCCTGAGACATAATGACAATAATCCTGGAGATGTGTGGGACAGCTGTGAGTGCAGAGTCCTAATCAGAAACCCTGGCTCTGTGCATGTTTGTCAGGTGTGGCCCTGGGAGCACCGACTTCGGGTGCTGCTCACGGAAGACGTCTGCACAAGGAGTCACGGACAGTCAGGGTGCAGAGACGTGCACACTGGGCTGCGGAGGCTGTTCTGACAGCCCGTGTGGCCTCGGTGGGTCCGGCCTTGGCTCCTCCCCAAAGGGGGTGCAGCCCTGGGTGTGCTTCCCGTGGCCACAGGCTAGTCCCCGAAGGGACACAGCTGTGAGCCGTGGGCAGCTGAGGCAGAGGGTGTGGGCGCCGGAGGGCCCGTCCCTCTCTCTGGGGGTCTTATTCAGGATCGAAGCTTTGAGAACCACCGGCCAGAGAGCAACTGCAACATGTGTGTCTCAGCCCGCGACCCTCACGGAGCCCTGGACGTCGGCGGGCCGCTGCTTCTCTGGCGCGTCCACCGGATATCCAAGCGGGACCTCCAGCTGAGCGGCGGGCAAGCGGCTCTGCCGCCAGCTCTCCTCCGAGGAGGCAGAGGGAGAAGGGGGCTGGATGGCGGAAGAGACTTTAGCCGAGTGGTCGAGGACACTGGTACCCAGGGAGGGCCAGAGATGACACCCAGTACTTAAAGAATGGGCGCCATGTCCCTGCGCTGGTTTTGAGAACAGGTGCGGCCACAAGGCAGGATGTAGAGACCGTGGGACGGGGAGCTGGCATCTGTCATAAGTGTGTTCGGTGAGCCCCGGATGGTGGGCAGGTGCCACACAGGGGCCCCCGGCAACGCCCTGTCATCTCCAGAGCGAAGCCACCAGAAACGAACAGAAGCGGGTGGATCTTGTGTGAGTATTTCCCGTAATCACACAGGCAGGTGTATCTCAGAACGTTCTAGGAAGGGGAGGCTGCCCCATCAGTGATTCAGCCCTGGCGCTGAGAGCCCTGGTGCGGCCCCCGTCTGTGCGCGCCCTCTGTCTGTCGCCATGCTGGATGCACTCCCCTCGGGTCGCGTACGACCCCCGCTTTCCTCCCCAATCAACACCCCAGTAGGAACTATCCCCATACCCAAACAAAAGCCTGTTCTGGATTATTCTCTGCAGCATGTGGACTGGGGACCATTATTTCTTTGCCAGCTTCCTGAGAAGAGAGCATCACCGTCAGAGAGAATCTGACAAATAAGCGAAAGGCCGGAAGAGGACACGTCCATGGAGGAATTCGAGAATTCTGGCTGGCGCGCGGCCGACAGTGAACTCGGCTCGCGGCTAAACAGACCTCGCCGGCCTGCGCGGCACGGTGGGCAGAGCGTCTCTGCTTTTGGGAGCGTCTTTCCCAAACCATCTCTCAGAAGACGAACAAGAGGTAAACGGCCGCAGTTCCCACTCTGGCCCTCCCTGCACGGAAGTAAGAGAACCCAGAGTCAGCTTCTGCTGGCTGCTCCCACCGCGGCCGTGCAAGTCCAGGAATTAAATCCCACACGGGGGCTTTGCCGCTGGGCACCTGCCTGCCCCGCTCTTGCGTCCTCGGCTCCTTAACATCCTCCACGGGCGGTGCGCTGCCCTCTCGCCCTGAACCCAAAGCTGCGCGGACGCTTATCAAAACAGGCCCTGCCTCTCCCAGCCGCGTCCAGCTTCCCCGTCCACAGTGCAAGTTACACAAGTGTTCGTTTACTTATGTATACAGCCCAGAAATGGTTAAAAGAGTTTAAAAGCAAACAGTGTCTAAATGTGCCACCCCAAATCGGCTGGTAGAGGAAGATTTATGACATGTTTAAAATGCACTTCAACTGTTCATCTGAGACTAAATTCCAAACAGAAAGAGTGAATAATACATTTTTACAGAACAACACGGAGCTTATGGACTTTCTGCGGGAAGAGCCACCACTCACAGCAAAGCTCCGCAGGTCGGGGCTGCGGACCAGTGGTGACCTGTTCCCGGTCGGGTGCGTGACAGTCGTGTGCTCTGGCCCCAGGGTCAGACGCTGGAAGGGGCACGATGTCCACATTTTCACGGCTCAGGCGGAGCCCAGATAGATGCCCTTGACAGACTGTCACCTGCACAAGCCCATCTCTGGGAGCCATCGTGACCCCTGCTGGGTGTTCCCGCCATCCAGAGGCCCTGCCTTTCCACAGAACCTTTTCTCCCTCGTTCCTGGTCGTGACAAGAGCCTTTGCATGCGCCTTAAGACCCTGCGTTCAAAAATTAGCCCCGGGGCCCCTGGGTGGCTCAGTCAGATAAGCATCTGACTTTGACTTGGGTCAGGATCTCAAGGTTCATGAGTTCAAGCCCCACATTGGGCTCTGTGCTGACAGCTCAGACCTGGAGCTGCTTCGGATTCTGTGTCTCCCTCTCTCTGTCCCCCCTGCTCACTGTCTCTCTCAGAATAAATAAATAAACTTAAAAAAATTTAGGTCCAGGGGCGCCTGGGTGGCTTAGTTGGTTAAGCATCCGACTTTCGCTTGGGTCATGATCTCGCAGTTCGTGGGTTCGAGCCCCGCGTCGGGCTCTGTGCTGACTGCCAGCTCAGAGCCTGGAGCCTGTTTCAGTCTGTGACTCCCTCTCTCTCTGACCCTCCCCTGCTCACGCTGTCTCTCTCTCTCTCCTAGAAAAAAAAAATTTAGGTCCAAACTTCGCAACCTTGGGCCCAAGCTGGTCACATCCGCTTGCTAGGATTACATTTATCTTTTCCGAAACCCTGACTGTCTGCTAAGACTCGTCGAGATAATGAGTGGACGCCACCTCGCACGGCGCTGGGGGTGTCGCAAGGGCTCAGGGAACACTTGCTGCCTCCGTGTCACTGTCCCTGTGGTCACGAGGGTCACGAGGGTGACCAGGAGGGCGCTGTCAACACCGTCTCAGTGAGCCCGCACCCCCCCCGCCCGAGTCTGCAACCAAAGGAAAGTAGAGGGCGGACGATCACATGAGCAGAGTCAGAGGAGCCATGGGAGACCCACCAGCCGGGCCCCTCGCCCTCTGAGAATCACAGCTCGCCCCACAAGTGCAGCCTCCCCCTGCGGGGCCGACACAGGCCCCAGCGAGCCCACGGGTGACAAGGAGGGGCTCCTCCAAACCGCAGGGGGGAAGCGAGGCAGGTGCTGTGCGGGGAAGAGGTTCTCTGGCAGAAATCCCCCCGCACTGACACGAACGGGGGCCGGTGCCCTCTACGTCCACACTGCACCTGCCCCATGCTGTACGTGCAGGCAGGAACTGGCCAATTTTCACTTGAAAACTTGTTCAAAGTTCTGTCTTAACTGCCAGCCTGGGGAGCAGGTAGGGCCATTTAACCTTGATAACAGTTGCAAAAATGTTATTGCCCAGGTTACACAGAGGGGCAAATAAACCCAGAGATGATAACACAGGTAAGAAAGATATCACAGGTAAGATAGCACAGGTAAGATAGCACAGGAGATATCACAGGAGATATCACAGGAGATATCACAGGTAAGATAGCACAGGTAAGATAGCACAGGTAAGATAGCACAGGAGATATCACAGGAGATATCACAGGTAAGATAGCACAGACCACCTCCAGACAAGGGCGCCCAGGGCCTCCCAGGAACTGGGACGTCCGGCCACTGGTAATATGGCCCCGTCCGAGGGCTGCTCCGTCTGGACCAGAGCAGGAGACTCACGATCTGCCTTACAGCGCCCACCCCTGACCGGACAGGAGAGGTCCAAGGTCATTGTGCAGACTGCTGGCCGACCACAGACAGGGACAGCCCTTCCCCCAACACCCCGTGTAAAGTGGGCTCCATCACGACACTCCCATCCTGGACTCAAACTGCCCTGGACTCAGACCAGGTCCCAAGACCCCGGCCACACCAGCCACGTGTCAGCAGCAGTGTGGGCAGCGTGAGGGAGGCCGTCCAGCTGGGTGCAGGCAGCCACAGACTTTCACGTGGCACCAGACCTGCCTGCCCCCGAAGCCCGCATGCGCTGCCCACGTTTCATCTCCCTCTGGGTCCCTTCTGGACCCCTGCGTGCATGGCCTGAGCACCCGTGGCCGCAGGGTGAGGTACTGAGGGTGCAGGACAGGATACCCCAAGGAAGCGGGCGCGCGCACGGCGCCAGTGCTGAGACACGGCTCACCCGGGCACGGGCAAGATGGAATTAGTGCTACAGGCACATGAGCACAATTTGTGGTGCAACGTTCCCCAATCCTTAGTTGTTCTCAGTCAGTTGTGTTAACTGGGCTGGACAAGGAGGACCATCAGGAAGCAAAGTGAGGGGGTTCTGCACATCCTGGAATGAGAGGCGGGTCTCAAAGGTCACTTGGGGATGATCCCCGAAATGACGGAAGAAGCATCAGCACCCGCGGGCTGCGGGAGCTGGGAAGCCAACAAGGTCTCCTCACTGTCTGTGCTTCTTTTTTAAAAAGCGTATTTATTTACAGGTAAAGAAGTGCACAATCGTGCATGTGGGGGAGGGGCAGAGAGAAGGAGAGAGCCCAAGCGGGCTCCACGCTGTCAGCACAGACCCCGACGTGGGGCTCAGACACGTGAGTGTGAGCTCCTGACCTGAGCCGAAATCAAGAGTCAGACACTGAAGCGACTGAGCCACTGCCCTGTTTGTGCTTCTTATCACGCCTTTGCTCGTGTTGGGCTACGAACTTGACGCAGTGACAAAATATCACGCGTGTCCACAAGCACCGCGTCTCAGGCGGGCACACGCGTGCCATGAGCCTAATCGCTCACCCTCAGGTTTTGTTCTGGGTCTGTTCTCAATCAGTTCTGGTGGCTTCTGAGCCCCTGCCCCACACCAAGGCCCCCCGGGGCGTCCGACGGGGACAGGGGGCGCAGCCGGCCTCGCGGGGGAAGGGACCGCACCTCACGGGAAAGGGGCGCAGAGCGGAGAAGCGGGTGGGCCCGACAGGCAGCATGCCCACACTTCCTGCAAAGTGCTTACGGGGAAGAATTGCTTAAAAGTTTTCAACCTGAAGTACAAACCTACTAATCAATAAAGTAGCCGGATAATCATATTGCAATTAAAAGATTAATTAAAAGTAACAAGCAAAGTATTGATACATAAAAACTGAAACTGTTTCTTCAATATTATCATGAAGGTATAAATAAGCCTTCATAAAACTTTCAAAATCAACGATTCCTGTAATTCCTGAAGAAATTCAACTCCGATATCTGGCATCCATAAAATCCATTAGAAGGAGCCCCCGATTTAAATAAGGAAGGGTGACAGATCTGACTTTGACAGTAGACTACTGTTTGAAATAACTGAAAATCCCACCAATGTTAAGCACTGCCCTGAAATAATAGCAAGTTCTGGCCACCAGAGCTCCCTGGGGACCACCAGTCGTATACAGTAATTCCAGCCATTTTTTCTTGAAGTTTTTTTTTTTTTTTTTTAATCAAATGAAATTTGGATTGTTACGACCGCAGGAAGTGTGTCCATTCAGCATTCACTAATCAGATACCGCCCCTCCGGAACAGAGAGGAACTATTGCCACGAAATGTCAGGTACATACTCTGACATCTTGTATTAGGTCTGGAATGCTGGCATTTCCGTGATAAAGCAAGAGAAGGGAACGGAATGAGAAGCCATCTCCCAGGGGTCGGGGCGGGGGAGAAGTGTCTAAGTTAGAGGCCACACTCCGAGTTCCACACAGAGCAGTCAGCAGGTTAGAGACTCGACCGCGGGGTTGGGGTTGGATACAGATTGGAGCGTCAGGCCATCCCTTCCAACGGGTTGGGCGTGCGTTATATTGAAGTCTTATGCGAATCCCCAAACCACGGCCTCACACTAACAAAGTCATTACTGTAAATATTTCCCACTGGTAGAGACAGGGTGTTTGTCACGGCCAAACAGAAACCAGTGAGGACGGGGTGTGCGACTGCTAGACCAAATGGCAGCTGTAGTAACATAGTGCATCAACTATCACGAAAGGGGCTTTACCTTTTAAATAGGCACTTAGGAATTCATGTTTACTACAAATAAACAGTACTCTGCGAAGGATGTGAGGGAAGGTAAAAACTCATAAATACCTCATTTTATTTGGGACTCATTAACCACTAAGCAATTATGGAAAACTGAAAATTCGTGTTTTGTGTAATGAATATATTGAAAATTCACCTCAGTGCAGGACACTGGATCACGGCTTCGAATTCTAACGCAAGCAACAGGGATTAACTGATCACTTCCCCACATTGGGAGGTGATGTTTAACTGATGCACCGTAGGAAAAGCATGAAGGCCCACCAATTGGTCCTGGGCTTCACACCAGGTTGTCACTAATTTGTCCCTCGCTAGGGGCAATGGCTAATATTACAGTTCGTGAGCATGGACACAGGACACGCTGACACCAACTTCATTTTGTTGGAAATAGTACTTGACTAGATAAATTTGTATATGTACATTTTTAACTGAATCACTAACCATTATTTCAAATATCCAAGCCGAAATACATTAACTTCTAAATAGATTGACTATAAAATGCACATTTTGAAATTGATGAGCATTTTGGGTGTTTATGAGAAAAATTTAGTTCTCTGAATTGCTTACAGTCTGAAAGAAGACGCATTTATGCATGTGAGAGTGAGTGTGAGTGTGAGTGTGTGGGTGTGTGACACTGTATGAGTGTGAAAGTGTGGGAGAGTGTGTGAATGTGTGAGTAAATATAAGTGTGTGAGAGTGAGTGTGTGAGTGAGTGGTTGTGTGTGGGAGTGCGTGAATGTGAGAAAGTGTGAGTATGAGCATGTGGGTGTGTAAGAAAGTGTGTGTCTGTGTGGGTGTGAGAGGGTGTGTGTGTGAGGGTATGAGGGTGTGTGAGCATGTGTGTATATGAGTGTGTGATAAAGAGCTTGTATGAGTGTGTAAGTGGGCGTGTTTGGGTCTGTGTGTGTGCAGGTGTGTGAATGTATGAGTGAGTGTGAGACAATATGTGAGAGTGAGAGTGTGTGTACAGAGAATACAGGGAGCCCAGATCACTAAAACCATCTCAGGACATGAAGGGGAGTGGGCGGAGGGTCCTGGCTCTGGGCGTGGAGGTGAGGACACGTCTTCACACGACGTGGTCAGAGCCTTCTGCCCCGGGAAGCCTGGGGGCCTCCGTGACGCCCGTTCTCATTGACAACCAAGTTCAGTGCAGGAAGCCTTTTCTCCTGGGAGGAAAGCACCCCTCCTTCCCTGGAGCCCCGGCTGTGAGTGCTCTGTGCGCCTGCCAAGCCAGCCTGGGGGTGAGCCCGGGCAGCCACTTACAGCGGGAAAGGTGTGACCCACGAGGACGCCGTGTCCCCTCACGTAACGTGGTTACTGTGTCGTGTCACACACCGCTTGTGAGCTGCCTGATGGCCTGACCTGTACGTAGCTCCTTTCCAAAAAGAGCACTTCCCTCTCTGCCTTTCTCCTCTTTTCATGACATTAAACTTTCCATTAAGGGCTTTGTTATTTATTTTTATTTTATAGAATAATTGTAAAGTCAATACTGCTCTTGTTCTCCATCTCATTCTCTAAAACCTAAATTATGGCGCCGGAGGGCAGGCTGCTTACGCGGTGACGAATGGGCATGAGGCCACGGAGGCAGTGTCCTTCCAAACGCTGACCCGCCGGGGAATCGAAACAAAAGTAGCTGAGAATCTGGAATCTGGGAAACGTGGCCCACTCGGTTTGGAGAGGACAGTGTGTAAAGCGTCGAGCCCGGCCGCCATCTCCGTCTTGCGGAGAAGAACATGCATGTGAAACACGCGTGCACGTCCCCACACGTGCGTGCTGTGCCCTGCCCCCTCCCACCAGGACGGGCCCCCTGCACGGTTGGGCACTAAGCCTCCACTGGTGCCTTCTGTGTGGCCGGCGTGCTAATAATCCTGCTGGGATCCCACCTGAGGTCCCTTTCAGTGTCAACCTGAGTTTCAGGCATGTGGCCACCAGGTGGCGGTCACTGCCACGGCGGAGCCGGCACCCGAGGAGCGGTGACCCACATACAGCCGCTCTCCTGGGGGTCAAGATGTTTCCTCCCAGCAAGGCTGGCTGATTGAACTGTCACATTTTTATCATTCTATGGTTCAATTCTTTAGAAATTATTTAGCATTAAAAATAATGCTATTTGTCATTTTATCCACTCTCCCTGTAAATTACTCAAAGATGAGACAGAATGTAGTTTTCATCCATTACAGTTTTCACTATGCTTCTCCAGACACGTCCCTGTGCCCGACCCAGGACAGGGGACACGGCACCCGGGTCGTCTCCGTGTCCTCCCTGTTCAGACGGCTGGTTCCCTCCTCCTTACGAGGCAGAACGGAGGAGGGACGGCCAGTCAGCACGATGCCGCCTCCAGAATCCTCGTGTGTCTGTCTGGGAGGAGAAAGCAAGATCTTGCAATATCCTTCTTAAAACTTCCTCCTCGTCGCCATCATTCTCTAGGACCGGTTACACGTGGGTTTGCTTGGAGCACTGACGTGATCTACACCACGAAGCAGGAGCCAGGCATCACAATGAGATCACTGAGCACCGACCTTGGGCACCACTGCCGCGGGCGCCGGCCTCACCTGGTCCAGACTGGGATGAGAACACCGCCTCATCCTACATATGTCAGCTTGAACCAGTTACTTGAATTTTCCGAGCCTCAGTTTACTCATCTGTCATACGAGAATGGGAATGCTACTTCCCTTACAGGGGACCCTGAAGGTTCGGTGCGTCCACACTCAGGCAGTGCCCAGAGCTGTGCCCAGACACAGATGCTCCGGGCGCTGAAGCCGAGCCCAGGTCGGCGGGACTGCGCACGTGGCAGACATTATGCTAACCGAGGTCGGGAGATGGCTCTGCGTTCCTCTCTGTACTGGCGGGAGGAAACGCATAACGTTTGCATGACACACTATGCCTCACGAAGTGATTCAGGTACAGGGTCTAAGTTGAAGGAACCCCGATCCTCTGAACCACGTAGAGCATTTAAAGCACAGTGTGAATCTCGTGCACACTGGCCGCTGTGGAATCCTGGGACACGGTCAGAATTTATCAGTGTGTGAGTCCAAAGTCGCTCGTCCTCTGTTCTCTCTCAGAGAATTCCGGGTTTGCACACGACTTGTCTTCCCCACCATCTGAGGGCTTTCTCTTTGTCAGATGGGTTCCTGGACTTACGTGCAGAGGTGTGCTGAGAGGGAGCCTGTCAGGGGCTGCGTCTGAGAGAGAGACAGAGAGAGAGACAGAGAGAGAGACAGAGAGAGAGAGCCCGGAGGGGAGACGGGGCCAGACCACAGCGACGGGTCTGTGCGACTGGGCAGGAGGAGCAGAGGGTGAGGGTCCGGGGGCAGCTACACGGGGTAAAGAACGGAAATGAAGCTGAGTGGGTCATGGAAATTGCAACGCGTTTCCGGAGTCCGGTGAGGCGCCCTCACCGCGCTTCCCCCAGAGTCGCCGGCGAAGTACACGACCGCCAGCCCTGTTCTGGGCCGTAGAACCACCGAGAGGGGCTGCGAAGGCCCTGCTGGCCCTGGCTTACACGGTTTTCATCGACTCCCCGCAGTTCACGGCGCCGCCTGCTTGGACGTGTGGCGTGCACTGCGGGGCCTGCGGTCGGCAGGGAGACCGTTCCTCCCGGAAGACATCCGAGCCCCCGAACTGGAGCCGTAATGGGGGCAAACGGGAAAGGGAGGCTGTCTGCCTGCTGAGACTCCTTGTGGCCCAGGGGACCCACTGAGTGGCCCAGGGGACCCACAGGGAAAAGAGGGAGACGGGGGTGAGAAGGGGGTGAGACAGTGGACGTGGACGTGGCCGCGAGTCAGAAGTGGAGAGGCAGGGCACCTCCGGGGGCCGCGCCGCTCACCCGGGTCCGAGTCTGGCCTCCAGAACCATAAGGTGAGGGGTTTGGGATGTGTAAGCTCCTGAGCCCGTGGAGACCCGTGAGGCGGAGACCCGCAAGGCGGGCACCCGCGAGGCGGGCACCCGTGAGGTGGGCACCCGTGAAGGCACCAGGGGGCCCTCGTCAGGTCCCGTCCAAGCTCGTGGAGGCCTCATTTCTGGCCACTGTGAGGCCCCCCCCGGCCTAAGGGGGTACCTGCTGTGCGACCTTTGTCTCCCCCACATGTGGGGACACACAGATAAGCCAGTGAGCAAGATTGGGAGAGTGTCAGAATGAAACACAGGTTGTCATTTTTTTCTAACGTTTTTTCAGCTTGAGAGACAGACAGAGCACGAGTGGGGGAGGGGTGGAGAGAGAGGGAGACACAGAATCTGAAGCAGCTCCAGGCTCTGAGCTGTCAGCACAGAGCCCGACGCAGGGCTCGAACCCACGAACTGTGAGATCACGACCTGAGCTGAGGTCGGACGCTCAACCGGCTGAGCCCCCAGGCGCCCCAAGTTGTTCTTTATGGTTGAATAATGTTTTAGGATTTTTATGGCTTTTACGATCTGCTGAGTCTCACTGACTCGTCCTCAGAACCGTCCCAGGGAGGAAGGTGAGGACGTCGGTCCCATTTGTAAACGCAGCTGAGACGGAGACCGGCTGACCGTCGAGAACAAGCAGCACCTCGGGAACCAGAGTCAAGTCTGTGATGCCCGTTGGGGCTGCCGGGCGGCCGCCGTCTGCCCGATGTGCCCGCCAGCCGCCGGGCCACTTGTCACCGCTCACAGTGTCATCAGTTCCGCCCAGTCAGCACTCGGTTATGTCCGCCACCATTTTGTTCAACAAATGCAGAAATGGGCTGACTTTCTTTGTTACTGAATTTTCACAGAGTGTGAACTTCGAATGGCCAATCTCACCGACCACCGTGAGAGGTTTTCCTCACTGCACTCGTTGGGGACACACAAGAGCAGTCCATGTGGCACGCCTTCATGTCACAGCGCCTCGTGCTGCCTGTGGACTCTGGGGACAGCGTGTCTCCCTGTGACACGCCCGGCCTGGGCTCCTGCCTGCCCCTCTGGGTCTGTGTCCCCGGTGGGACCCCACCCCCCCATCTCAGTGTCCCTGCTGGAGCACAGCTGCCCTCCGGCCCCAAGAACTTGGCTCCGCCTTGGGGTCTCAGCTAAGGCGCTCTCAGCACCGTGGGCTGGACCGGCAAGCCAGCCGCGCTCTCCTGTGGCCTCAGGCTTCGTGCTGTGGCTCCCGCGTGCTGCACGGGGTCTCAGAGCGGCCATATTACACGACATCTGTAACTCACCCTTAATACGGAAACTTTAAGTTACCCATAATCTGCCTGAGTAAGCAACGATGACTTTTTTTTAATTTTTAAAAAATTAATTTGTTTTTATTTTTGAGAGAGAGAGAGAAAGAGAGAGCGAGAGAGCACAGGGGAGGGACAGAGGGAGAGGGAAAGAGGGACATAGAGATTCCCAAGCAGGCTCCACACTGACACAGGCTGGATCCCACGACCCTGGGACCATGACCTGAGCTGAGATCAAGAGTTGGACACTCAACCAACTGAGCCACCCAGGCGCCCCACTGATGGTTTTTTTTTTTTTAAATAAAAGCAATCCATGTAAGCAATTAAGCAATTAAGGATTTTAAGTAGTCTTTAGATGTATGAAGTGAAAGATGAAAGCCTTTGCCGTCCCCAAGTTCTCACCTCAAAGAAAATCAATTGATGGCTTCTTCTCATTCTTTTCATTAAAAAGCATATATATCCGTATCTATGACTCTGTGGTGTAAACACGTGTATCACATAACATATACACCCGCAGAGCAAGCGGGGGTGTGGTGTGCACCCCTGGGTCGCCCTGGGGTCGCTGGCTGTGCTCAGCACACAAAGTCTACCCACCACCTACTTCTCGAGTTTACTAATGAGACGGGAAACTATACGCTCCTCCTACAGAGTAAGCATGTCGTGTGAACACCGAGGCTTCGCAGAAGTGGTGAACACTGTGAAACACTTCAGTTATCGAAGGAAAGGACAGCACGCGCACGCCGCGGCGGGCCGGAGGACAGAGCCGGGAGGAGGGGCGCACTGTAGCCTGGGGCCACGGCCGCCGCAGGTCACCCGGGCGGCTTCCCGCGCGGTGGGCAGTCCCGAAGCAGGTTGCGTCCCCACTGACTTTCTCACCACACGAGGAGATGCGTTCACTCTTGCAATAGCGCCACCAGCCGCGAATCAGAACACGCGGCTTGTGTGCAGGTAAAATGCTTTCATCAGAGGCCTGCTGTTCACTCTTACTAAGGCTCTAGGCCGTGGGAAACACACCCCTATGGACAGTGACGCTCACGTGGTCAGGAAGCACAGGGACCCACGATCTCTCCTGGCCCCCAGTGCCGCCGCGTCCACCGGCCTCCACACACCCCCTGCTCACCTGCCCACAGAGGCCCTTCTTGGCTTTCTGGGGGACAGGCCCGAAGTCCACAGCACCTACTTCCGCAGGTGATCTTGAGACCCAGAGACAGTGTGCGGGGCTCAGTGAACAACGATGCCCGTTATCACACAAAACCCACTTTAATGCTGACACCAGACTGTGGATTAGGGGTCTACAGTTGCCCCAGCGAAGGGAAGAGCTGCCCTTCGGAGGAGACATTGGATCTCCCCACGTGTCCGACACCTTCCCTACTGTTGGGCGGTGGTGGGGTCGGGCCCCGGAGCGGGGAGTGGCTCTGACTCACTGTGTTCATCAGGGCCACCCCATCCCCACGGCATGGTGCTGGCCAGGAACCTCAGAGAGTCAGCACGGGACTCAGTCTGACCAGAGGGCTTGACTCAGACATGGGTTGGCCACGTCATCTGAGCGAACGACAAAACAGAAGTTTGATGCGTGATGTCTCCCTCTAATGAAGCTCTTTCCAGAAATGACCTTCCAGATGTTGTCCTCTGAGAGTCAAGGGCTGGACCACACTGTGGCAGTGTCCTGGGTGACAGATCTCAGGCTATGCAATTTATAAATTCACATGTTTGTACACAGAGTTTTCTTTGAGCATAGACCACCTACGTGAGCATTTCTTCACGACCACTGAAATCTTCCTTCTCTGAGTTTCACAGAAGGTATAACCAGCAGGCATGCCATACACTCCATAAAGGTTTCCATCTAGTTTAGACCCGCGGTATTTCCTCGTAAGCACAGCTCCAGCCTTTACCGCATGTAACTCTCTGGGCCAATGCGTTTCTAAAGAGCCAAATTATTGCCTAACATTAAGCGAATGGGTCAATTCTGTTTTAAACTCTCTCTGTATTTTAGCATCAGACCTTGGCACACACACGTGTGTGCACAGTTGCATACACGCACCACATGAAATCTCTTTCACAGCTAACCAAAGAACCCTCTCACTGAAGGCAGCACTTTTCAATTAAATACAAATCAAAGATTTTTTTAGTGTTTTTTAAAATTTATTTTGAGAGAGAGACAGAGCATGAGTTGGGGAGGGCAGAGAGAGAGGGAGACACGGAATCTGAAGCAGCTCCAGGCTCTGAGCTGTCAGCACAGAGCCCGACACGGGGCTCGAATCCACGAACCGTGAGATCATGACCCGAGCTGAGGCTGGACGCTCCACCAATGGAGCCACCCAGGCGCCCCTAATCAAAGGATTTTTAAAGCTCTTTGGCTTATGATCCAGGATGTGAGGTGCGTCCAGTGACCTGAGGTGCCTGATTCTGTGGTCCTACCTGGGCACAGCCACAGGATCACTGCCCCAGCTAGAGGGCATGCCATCACGTAGAACACTGCCAGCATTCCAGAAGTTTCTTTCTTCTTCCCAGCGAGTGCTCACTACACTGACATCCACTGACTCTTCTGTTCTTGAGCGTCAGGTCAAGGAAGCGCAAAACACGCGCATTTCTGGGCCTGGTTTCTTCCTTTCAATGTGGTCTCTGGGGGCTGAGTTATGTTGTTTAAACGTGGGTAGTTTGCTCCCTTGTGTTCTCGGGCCGTATTACACGGGGTGAATTCCACCAGGCAAAGACTATGGTAGAAACAGGTACAAGGACAGCTTGTCTCTGAGCAGAAGGTTAGAACCACGTTTTCCTGCTTCCATGTGGCCACCCGCACTCTGCAGCGGCGCGATCAGGAGCCATGGGGCTTCTGAGTCAGAAAATAGGATTTAAATTCAGTTTTCCATTTAGGAGTTTCATGAAATTTAGTAAATCACTAATCCTGTTTGACTCCCTCCAGAATAACTGTATTAGTAATGACACCTATAAGATTTCCTGTGATAATTGGACTATATAATCTATAAAATCATTTTTAATTTATTTTAATTAATTAACTTATTTAGAGAGACACAGCAAGAGTGCACAGGGGAGGGACAGCAAGAGAGGGAGAGAGAGAGAATCCCAAGCAGGCTTTGCACTCTCAGCCCAGAGCCCGATGTGGGGCTGGAACTCATGAACCGAGAGATCATGACCTGGACTGAAACCAAGAGTCAGACGCTTAACAGACGGAGCCCCTCAGGCACCCTTAAAATCATTTTAAAATTGAAAGCAGCAGAGATGTGTCATAGCTACCAAACAACAGCAATTACATTTCTGGCTGCTTAGAAGACAGTGACAGAAGCCAGGGAATGACCAGACCACCACTCGTAATGTGCCGGTAAAATCTCTCTGCTTTTACACCTTCACCTTCAAAATGGTAATAGCGGTACCCATGGTGGCTAATGCCACGGGTTGTTGCGAGAAGTGGTTCTGACACAGTCCACGGTTCTGACATGGTCCACGGAAGCTCTTGCTAAAGGCACAATTAGCAGCAGTGAGGATTGTTCTGTGTAAAAAGTTGGTTAGCGTATCTCAGCTGTATACGTCCATTAAAATTATTTATAAAATTATCAATATCAGTTATTATACCATAAAGAAAATATTAATAGATAGCAAAGCAAGAGATGAAATTCTCTAGCAATTTCCCATATAGAATAGCCATAAATGGTTACCAAAATGGAATAGCAGATGTCAAATTGAATAGTAAAATATCAGGAGCTTGGCAGTAAGATTAGGAAAAAGAGATGTGCATTACCGCCATGTGGGGTCCGCAGTACTTCGGAAGCTCCAGGTCACAGAGACAGTAAGCTTCCCAATACGATGTACATCGATAGGAAAAGAGAGAATGTCTTATTTCCAGATGAAGCAATTTCACACCAAGGAAATAGGAGAAGTTTTTCCAAGGAATGTAAAAACCAGTAGTGAACTCGGTGAATTAGCTGGAGTCAAGAAAATCTACCAGAATAAACCAACTGTGCCTGTTTTGAATCAGCAACCAGTACGTGGATACAGAAACGGCACGGCAGATGCACAGGCCTGGAATGCAGTGAAGAACGTGGTACGTTCCCGGACGATGGCGGAGAAGGAAAGGCGCCCAGTCACCATGCACTGTGTCTGCACTCAGTCTCCACACCAGTTCTTTCAGGGAAGGTGTGATGTTCATTAGGGTTATTTTAGTTTTTAAGTTTTTAATGTTTATTTTTGAGAGAGAAGGGGGGAGGGGCAGAGAGAGAGAGGGAAAGAGAGAGGGAGAATCCCAAGGAGGCTCTGAGCCTTCAGCACAGACGTGGGGCTCAAACCCAGGAACTGTGAGGTCTGACCTGAACCACACCGGTGCCCCTGATAAATTTATTTTAAAGTTACCTTGGAGAACTCACCAAACTACACGCCCGAAAAACAAACAACCCAGTGAAGAAATGGGCAGAAGATATGAACAGACACTTCTCCAAAGAGGACATCCAGATGGCCAACAGACACATGAAACGATGCTCAGCATCGCTCCTCATCAGGGAAATACAAATCAAAACCACACTGAGATACCACCTCACGCCAGTCAGAGTGGCTAAAATGAGCAAATCAGAGAACTCTAGATGCTGGCGAGGATGTGGAGAAACGGGCACCCTCCTACACTGTTGGTGGGAATGTAAACTGGTACAGCCCCTCTGGAAAACAGTGTGGAGGTTCCTAGGAAACTAACAATAGAACTCCCCTATGACCCAGCAATAGCACTGCTAGGAATTTACCCAAGGGATACAGAAATGCTGATGCATAGGAGCACATGTACCCCAATGTTCATAGCAGCACTCTCCACAATAGCTAAAACCTGGAAAGAGCCTAAGTGTCCATCAACAGATGAATGGATCAAGAAGATGTGGTTTATCTATACCATGGAATACTACATGGCAATGAGAAACAATGAAATCTGGCCATGTGTAGCAACATGGATGGACCTTGAGGGTGTTATGCTGAGCGAAATAAGTCAGGCAGAGAAAGACAAATATCATATGTGTGCACGTATAGGAGGATTAGGAGGAGCTTAACAGAGGACCAAGGGGGAGAAGAAGGGCAGAAATGGTGGGGGAAAGGGGGAGAGGCAAACCATGAGAGACTCTTGAATGCTGACAAAAACTGAGGACTGGTGGATGTGGGGGGGAGGAGGGGTGGGCATGGAAGAGGGCACTTGTGGGGATGAGCACTGGGTGTTATGTGGAAACTAATTTGACAATAAACTATTTGCAAAAAAAAAAAAAAAAAGTTACCTTGGAAAACTATATGGGAATTGTCAGTTACGTCACACCAGACGAATGTTTCAGGCTCACTGTAAAGCTAATGTTATCAAATCAATATGATATTAGCACAGAAATGGGAAAAAAAGACAAAAAACCCCCCAGATTATCAAAATTGAATAAGGAGCTTAGAAATATCTCCAAATACATACGACAAATGCTCCACGATACACACAGCACTGTCCCCATGCTGAAGGCCATGCCGGCCCAGGAGGCCCACCAAGCTGGCGGTGCACAGGGCGGCAACTCAGGCAGACCACACTATCGCCCACTCGGATCAGGAACACAGGCTGCATAGTGAATAGCAAGACGCCTTTCTTTATGGAGCTACAGATACATTGGAAAACATTTATGTGACTATGATTTTAAGATAGGAGTGAATTTCTTAAATATTGTAGGAACTACATGGGTCACAAAATTAACAGATATAGCTACGTAAACACTTAAAATTTCTGTGTTAGGTAAAAGGCACCAGGGATGCAGTGAGCCATCAAATGACAGACTGAGAAGAAAGATTTGCAATATGTGACAGAAATAGAATTGGTGTCCCCACTATAAAGAGATTCCGAAAGTTTGACAAGAAAAAGCCAACCTTGTAGAAAAAGGGTCAAGAAGAGAGAGAGCACATCACAGCAGTGGAAACATAAATAGTGGAAAACATAGAATTGATGCCTCAGTCTTATTAGCAGTCAGAAAAGTGTGTATTAAATAACAGAACATCTTTATTAATGAAATCGATAATATCTACAGGTCCAGGTGAGAATAGATCGTTACGGCATTGTCTGCAGAAGTTCGACATCACCTATTAAAATTCTGAGTGATACTCCCGTTGACCAACAGCCCAGTGTGTATGAGTGTCCCTTGCAGGCGTCTGGGTCTACGCGCACAGAGCGGCCATGACAGTGTCATTGGTGGTGGAAACGCAACCCAAGGGTCTACGCACAGAGAGCGAAGCCGTGGGCTACTGTGCCACTAAATGAAAATAATGAGATAGACTGTGATATTTTGATCAGGAATGATGTGCAGGATACATGATTAAATAAGAAAAGGAAGTCGCAGAGTACACCTTTCTAGCATAATTGCATTTTTACTGTTTTGTTTGGACACGGATGTGTTTTGGGGTGAATCCACGCAAACGTGAACTCTCGGACAGAATGAGGAGAATTATGTTAGCACGGCCTTCCTAGGTTTGGTTTGCTTGGTTTGCTATAATCTTATTTTTGAAAATTCAAAGGAAATCCAAGTAAGAAAAAAAAATCTTTAAAGGAGTTTTTTCATAAATTTGTTTATAAATTCCACTCAGAAATGTCAACATCAACAATGCTAAAAAGAAGCAGTCAATATTGAAAGGAAAAAGTGTATCACCGATAAATATTGTTTAAAGTTGAAGCTTCGGAGAGGGTGCTGTGTGGCAGTGGCCTGTGTGAGCAGAGAAAGGGCGTCTTCTTTTTTTTTGGTCACCTCTCCTCAATGTGTTGATTTACTTTTATTTATTTATTTAATATAATTTACTGTCAAATTGGCTTCCCTACCGCACGCAGTGCCCGTCCCGACCAGTGCCCTCCTCAGTGCCCATCTTCAACAAGAACAATTTGTGTCTGGGGCAGAGCCATGTGGGTCCTCCTCGCCCAGCTGCGAGGCGCTCTGGTGACCTGACGCACGCAGAGCCGCTGAGAGGGGACACGGCAGCTCAGACGGGGCAAGGACTTGCTCTGAGGGGGCCCGTCCCTCAGTGAGAGGGGTCTGTCCCTCAGTGGGAGGGAGCGTGCTGCTCGGCACGCCGATGAACCTAAGTCTTCGGCCGGAGGCGTAACAGGGCAAGACCGGGCTTGCGGCTTTGCGCTCTGCACACCACACACGAGCGTCTTCGTAATTTTCAGAGCAGATGTCATTTTATCTTGTTAATAACGATGTAAGTATTGCTTTTTTATGAAAGATGACATTTTATTGGTGAAAGATCCGCACAGAGAGTTTATTTTCTTGCTGATTAGATTTAGAGACATGATGCCTGCCATTAGCCTTCAGGCGTCTGGATGCAGAGGTGACAAACGCATCAGTAACTAAATGAGGGGCTGGCAGCGTGGCTAATCCATGACCCTGACCTATCACACGGCCACCGCGGGGTGACCTGAGGGAGGGACCACTCTGCTCGTGCCGAGCTGGTCCTGCCCACACGACACTGTGCTTTAAAACCTGTCGGAATTAACCAGGAAGCTCCGGAGCCGCTACAGCCTGCGTGTCTGGGCCGCGCCCCCAGCTTGGCCGTGTCCTGGATGAGGGCCGCCATGTTAGAGACTGCCTCCTCTAAGGTGACTCGAAGATACTCTGTCATTCCTGGGCAGAGCCCGGGGGTCTCTTAGGAGCCAGCGTATGTGGCATCAAGAGACTAAGTCTGCAGAACTCTAACGGGGTGAGATAGGCAATCATCTCCGGCGGGTCAGAGAAGCTCACTGGGCCTGCTGGATGCACAGCGAGTTTCTTGCTGACTCAGCTTGCGCGCCTCTGCCTGTCTTCCAGCCACATCGTCCCTTCTCCCGTTTCCTGACAATCGCTAATTTGTGAGAACTGTCCTAACAAGAAGAGAAGCATTCTCTTCTCACGTTCCTTCTGGGGCTACTGTCTCTTCTGGGGACAGAAGGAACACGTTAGGAGGCGTGCTGTTTGAGCGCCCGGGCCGGGAGCTAGCGAGCTGAGTCGCCCCGACTCAGCTCATCTCCAAAGATACTTTCTACAGATTTCAGAAGATCACAGCAAGCAGTGTAAAGTGATGTCCTAGGTGGGCTCATTAAAACTCGTAGCATGATCCCCCTACATACAATTAATGTTCATCAAGCCCAGCTTCACTCAACATTCACAAATCATGGGAAAAAATGTAAAATTTTTAAAAAGTACAGAATTTAGCAAAACAAAGGGGGAAAATTCATTTGAAACAATCAAAGCAGATCCACTCATTATTTTTAAATGTGTTTATCTTTTATGTTGTTAATTTTAAGTCATTTCTCTTGGTTAAATCCCAAAGAAATCAATTTCCTAGAAAGAGCCCAATGTGGGCTCCATGGGCACGAACACACTGTAGCAACAGCCTTTTACTGGTAAGCGCTTATGAGAGCAAAGCTCTTTCATTCATGTCTCAATATACAAAATGTTTATTGTTCAAAGGCCACACAGAGAGCAGACTGAGGGTTGCCGGAGGGGAGCGGGTGGGTGATGGGCACTGAGGAGGGCACTTGTCGGGCTGAGCACTGGGCACAGCAGGGAAGCAATGAATCGCCCGGTTCTACTCCTGAAGCCAAGACTACACTGTATATTCACTCACTTGAATTAAAACAATAAATTTAAAACAATAAAGAAAATAGAAGGCCACAGATAGCAGATTCATTTTGCAGTTAATCTGGAAAATCGCAGTACACCCTGAGTTTTCTGTGTTCTGACTCGGTGCTGGTCTGACCCAGAGAAGGCCCGGGTGTGGGGGAGGGGAAGGGGGAGCCTGAGGCCCCAGCGCCGGGACCCACTCCCGTTCCTCCAGCTCCTTGTCCTGACTCTGCCTGGTGACATCGGCTTGCAGACGCTCCAAACACCCCAGATGCTCAAACACGAAAGAAACGCTGTAAGAGTTAAAAAAAGAGGATACTTTCTTTGAATTTTTTACATCATGATATTCATCTGTTCATAGGAGGATGAAGATTTCACTTTTCTTTGAGCAGCACTGGCTCCTCCCTCAAGGCCTCACTCCCCTCCAAGGCCTTTAGTCCAAGGAGCTCAAGGCTCTTGTTATTTGTGTGATAATAACACCGGATGTCGAATTTCCCAAACCTTCAGGGGTCCGTCTGCCCCTTTTCTCTGCTTACAGGGAAAAGACTGAGGATGTCGAAGGGTCAGGCAACTCTTCTTGTTTGTTGTCTGATTGCTGAGGCTTAACACTATGTTAAACAACAGTGGTGAGTGGACATCCCTGTCGTGTTCCTGATCTCAGGGGAAAGGCTCCCAGTTTTCCCCATTGAGGTCAAATCCACTTTCCAGATGGAGGCTGGGGCATCATTAGTAGAGAAGGGTGGCCACTTCGGTCCTTTGTGAAGAGTCACCCACGCCTCCCTGCTTCCTCGGCTGAAATCCAAACTCCCCAGTGTAGATTCCAGAGCAGGGTCTCTCACCGACTGCTCGCCAGTCCCTGCCACGGCGTCCGCCAGGCTGGGATGAACATACTTCGTCCAAGGCACCATGAGCTCTCCTGCCTTCAGGCCTCCACACATCTGACTCCTGATTGCCTCTGCTCCTGGACTGTCCCTCTCAAGTCCCTGGCCCTGAGACCAAGCTGGGCTCCCTCCACTCATGGCCACACAGCATCCTGGTCCCCCCGACATGGCATTTGTTAATTTATTCCAATTACTTCTTACATTGTCTATGTAACCTGCTAATGTGTGAACTTGGCTCGGGGAAGGAACTCTCAGGTCTTGTTTACCAGAATATGACACAAGTCCTACATTTGTTGATTGAATACAGGAATAAATGGATGGACGGATGGATGGGTGGGCAGAGGGATGTGTAGATAAGGATGTCCTCTACGGAGAAAGGCTTCATTACGTAAAGTGGCAGTGAAGGCATACAATCATCAATAAATGACCAGAGGGCCAGAAAGAGTGTGATAAGGTGGACAGAGAAGGCAGAGTGGGCCCTTCTGGTCCCACGGTCATGGCCGTGTGGACTGGGTGTGGCCAGCCCTTGGTGACAGGCTCTCTGCCGTTCCTGGTGGGCTCCCTGTTTGAGGCCCTCTGGTCTGTGGGGAAAGCAGGACGGCCGAGCTGGGGAGACAGGCCCATTGGCTCCAGAAGGCAGGCCCCCCACCGCCTGTCCCCCAGCAGTGACTCGGAGGCACACGGTGTCCCCAGAGCTGCCCCAGAGGGACGAATCTCAGGTCTCCCACTCTCACTGGCAAGGTCGGGTCTGACACTCAGGAAGCCACTAAATTCTTCAAACCCAGGCTGTGAATCTCCGACAGGCAGATGCATTTTCAGCTCTAAGTAACAGTTTCTGAGCAATGTGGATCAGAGACTATCCCCTCCCGCTCCCTCCAGACGACCCACGAGTCAGTCAGGAAAAGGCCGGTGGGCAGCACAGCCCGGCCTCTGTTGATCGAACATCAATACGTGCTCCCTCTGTATTCATGTTCCTCACGAAGCCTTCAATTTTCCTGAATCCGTGTCAGTTCCTGTTTCAGCTTCTTCCACAGCAGAGGAAGCATTCGTGAAGCTGCTCAGGGCCCAGGGCCGCTTGCTGTGGAGGTTCTCCATGGTTCTCCCGCCAGGGCATTGGCAGAGGCACCCGGTTCTCGCCAGCCAGGCCACCCCTGGTTGTGTCCATGGGGACATGTCCTCAGTAGCCACACCCATTCTCGCTACGGAGCTCCGTGCCTAGTGGGGACCATTGCAGTGGCAGGTGCGGGTGCACCGAGGTGGGTGGGGGCCAGAGGCGAGCCCCTGGCCAAGCCCGGGAGGGACTGGGGCCTGGGCATGAGGGTTTGCTACGGGACGTCTGTTTTTCTCATATGTATTCCTGGTCACTGGAGTGCCATTACCAGTATTCTAGAAATTTCACCGTCATTATTCAACCTGTAGCCTACTCATGCCAGGGACAACATAGATGAGTCACAAACGACCGGCATGGGTGGGACCGTGGTGCCTGGAAAGGGTCCACATGTACCCTGGAGAGAAATACACACTTTCGACATTGTGGCTACAGACCGAATAGAAGAGAAAAACTAGAAAATATTGTTCATCCTTCTGTCATTGTGGCAAACAGTGTCCGGGTTTTGATAAACGAAATGCTTTCTTGATTAAAGTCACTCATGTTCTCCAGGGGGAAGAAAGGTGCTTGAATTATCCCAAATGTGTTGGTTTAGTTTTGGATTTACTTATTCTTAGTGTAACATTTCAGAGCAGGGAGCCAGGATCAGTCAAAACTTTTGTATCATGAGACACAAATTGCAAAGTACAATGTAAAGTATCATAGAAACTTATTTAGAAAGGAGTCTCTTACAGCAGAAATTAAGTATCTTGTTCATTTCTTCTAGCATTTCATCATTAGCTATACCACATGTGTATCTAAAGGTTGAAATTCTGAACGAAGGAGACTCCTACAAGGGTCTCCCAGAACAAGGAAATGTTGACATAACGTTCACGGACACCATTGTTAAGTGCAGGCTCACCTCTAACTTGGATTAAATACAAAGCTTGAAAAATGTGCCTTCAGACATTTTAAAATTTAATCCAGATTAACAGTCAGGAACTGATAAGACGTTTTTAAAAGGCAATTTAATTCAATTCTGCACTTACTGGCTCTTGTACTGACATTTGCTCCTTCTGTTTAGCTCAAGCAAAGATAATAAATGATCCAGGGTCATTGGACGTCATTTCTGGATGTTTAGAGTGAGGGGACTGCATGCTGGAATACGTTATCAAATGCATTTTTAAAATTAACCAAACTGGCAACGCCTGGGTGGCTCGGTTGGTCTTGCGTCTGACTCTCGATTTTGGGTCAGGGCATGGTGTCACAGTTCGTGAGATGGAGCCCCACGTTGGGCTCTGTACTGAGCATGGAGCCCGGTTGGGATTCTCTCCCTCTCTGTCTCTCTGCCCCTCACCTGCTCGTGCATGTGCTTTGGCTCTCTCTTTCACTCAAAATAAATAAACTTTAAAAATTAACCAAAATGTGTATATTTATAGAATTCTGGGTTCTTCAAAAAAGTCTCAAAAAATTATATTCTGACCTTGATACCACGTGTTTGCTTCATAATATGATGATGTGATGCATGTTTTCTGTGAAGGAGTGTAGGGAAGGGTATGAAGTCCGGGAAATGTCTCCCACAAAGACATAGCTATTGTTGTTATTTGAACGGCCTCCCTCCACGGACAGCAGATAGTTCCCCACACCCACGCCCACACCCACACCCACACAGGCAGGAGGTGCGTGCCAACTTGTTCATGTGTAACTGGGGTCACATACACACGCTCTCCAGGACTTGCTTTGTAGGCAAAATCACAGTGTGCATATATTTTCATGTCAATACATGTGAGCTGATTTTAATGTTTCACATCTTGTTCATAGCCTCTGTGGTGGCAGTACGTTTTATAGGATAATTAGGATATTCCCTCCCCACCTTCTAAACCAATAAGGAGCACAGGCTCCCTTTTCCTTATTTACACGTATGCTTCATAACTCCTGTGGGAGACGTGTCACAAGTCAAGTCTCTGGCGCATGTTCTTCTGGGAGAGTCTTTCTCTCTGTGGTGATGGAGATTTTGCCAAACCACTAGCACAGGTGCAGCGATTAAACCCGAAAATCAGGAGAAGAGTCGGCTATTTAAAATCTTCAAAAAAATCCTTCAGGGGGAAAAAGTCCTTTGGGGTATTACCAATCCTCATTCTTTGAGGGTTTTTACATCTTGTTTAATTTTTACAAACAGCCACAAGTCACGCCGTTGAGTAAAGTCGGGAGCTGGAACCAGGCAAGGCGGCCCCCTGTCCAGTGCAGGAAGCGTGCTGTGAGCCGCGGGGAAATCTCAGTTCAGAGGCTGTTTGCGCGCGCAAGGTGGCAGAGGAGCTTTAGAACTCTGCAGAATTCCTGGACAGGGAGACTCAGGGACTGAGTTTGGGGGATTTAAAAATGAACTATTGGGACCTCATCAAGATCAAAAGCTTCTACACAGCAAAGGAAATGACAAAACTAAAAGGCGACCTAGGAAAGGAGGAGACATTTGCAGATGACATACTGGGCAAATGGTCAGAATGCAAAATCTATAAAGAATTTACCAAATTCAACACCAAAAACAAATAATCCAGTGAAGAAATGGGCAGAAGACATGAATAGACACTTTTCTAAAGAAGACACCCAGATGGCTAACACACATGAAAAGATGCTCAGCGTCCCTCCTCATCAGGGAAATACAGATCAAAACCACATTGAGACACCACCTCACGCCGGTCAGAGGGGCTAAAATGAGCAACTCAGGAAACAACAGGTGCTGGAGACGATGTGGGGAAAGGGGAACCCTTTTGCACTGTTGCTGGGAATGCAAACTGGTGCAGCCACTTTGGAACACAGTGTGGAGGTTCCACCAAAAATTAAAAACAGAACCACCCTATGACCCAGCAATTGCACTAGTAGGTATTTATCCAGGATACAGGAGTGCTGGTTCGAAGGGGCACATGCACCCTGATGTTTATTGCAGCGATATCAACAATAGCCCAAGTATGGAAAGAGCCCAAGTGCCCGCTGACTGAAGAATGGAAAAGATGTGGTGTTTACATACATCTGTAATGGAATACTACTTGGCGATCAAGAAGAATGAAATCTTGCCATTTGCAATGACACGGATGGAACTAGAGTGTCTTCTGCTAAGGGAAATAAGTCAGTCAGGAAAGACAAGTACAGGATTTCACTCATATGTGGAATTTGAGAAACTCAACAGATGAACACAGAGGAAGGGAAGGAAACATAAGATAAAAACAGAGAGGGAGGTAAACCAGAAGAAATTCTTTTTTTTTTTAAATGTTTTATTTATTTCTAGGAGAGAGAGAGAGAGACAGTGTGAGCAGGGGAGGGTCAGAGAGACAGGGAGTCACAGACAGAAACAGGCTCCAGGCTCTGAGCTGGCAGGCAGCACAGAGCCCGACGCGGGGCTCGAACCCACGAACCGCGAGATCATGACCTAAGCGAAAGTCGGACGCTCAACCGACTAAGCCACCCAGGCGCCCCAGAAATTCTTAAATACGGAGAACAGAGGGTTGTTGGAGGGAGGTGGGGGTGGCACTGAGGAGGACCCCGGCTGAGCACTAGGTGTCATATGTAAGTGATGAATCACTGGATTCTACTCCTGAAATCAGGGCTGCACTGTATGTTAACTAACTTGAATTTAAGAAGAAAAAAAAAAGAGTTAAAAATTATGATAAAAAACCCAAGGATGTTTTAACCTGCTATTTTGAGACTCTAGGTTCTTTTCTTCAATATAAAGTTTAATGTTTTCTTTCCAGTTGATACAGGAAAATAGCATCTTCTCTTTTTTTTCAAAAAAGGATGATTTTTGCCTATTTTTCCTTGAAGTTCTGAATTAATACTGTTTATACTTTCTTTGCACCACACAAAATATGATTGTTGTATGTCTTTCTTGCATAGGGAAGTTTATTTCAGAACGATGTGAATCTCGTCCTAGACTTAAACTTCACCTCGGGTTGTTGTTTGCTAAGGACCCAAGTCACTGACCTTCTCAAGTGCCGCCGGTCCAGCCGGCGCCTGGAGGGCTGGGCCCTGCTTCCGCGCGCTGGCTTCCCCACCCGTCCTCCCCCACGCTCCGCTCCTGCTTACCGGCCGCGAGCAGTATGCGCACCGATCACTCTGCAGATATCTCAACAAAACGCTTTTGGTCAAACCACGGTCACTTGTGGTGACGCCACGGGAAGCAGCAGCCTCAGGCTGAGTGTGAGGCTAACCCCCAAATGTGAGGTGGGGTTCCCCGGGCCCGATGCCATGGATGCCTAGACTCCCGTCAGAACGCACGCCTGTGACCAGATGTTGCAAACGCTCTACCTGCACTGGCGAGCTGCAGACCCCACGCCCGCCCCTTGTCAGCTGACGTCATGAAGGAGCAAACCGAAAATCCCGTAACTCTCAGGAAAGGATTCTGAGTTAGGAAACCACTGCGGAGCGAGGAGGAGACGACCTCTGGGACGGCTGCCGCAGGAACGCCCAGCAGGGCGGCCCCGGTGCCACGTGGTTTACCTCCCCAGTTTTCCTGACTGCAAGTTTCCTGGAAGCCAGAGTTTCTCCCTCAGAACCTCAGGGGCTCTCCCGGGGCCTGGCCGCCCCCTGGGCACCAGGGTGCCTTAGGCCGGGAGATGTCTCCCCCCCGGGGCGCCTGCAGTGGTGGGTGGTGAGTGACGGAGGGCCAGAGGCCAGGCACCCTGCAGCGGGCAGTCAGTGGGTGCCCGGGGACGGGCACAGAGGGGGCTGCCCCGGACGGTGGAGGGCGCGCGTGGTGGGGCGCGGCTGGGGTCCCCGGAGGCAGGGACCAGCCTGTCCTGCTCTCTCCTCCCTCCCCGGGCTCCAGGGCCGGCCCTCTCCCTGTGTGGGGGTGGGGAAGCTGGAGCGTCGCCCGGGGAGCGTCTGCAGGGAGCCGCTTGGACCAGCAGTCTGGGCGGCCTGGTGCCCGTCGGCAGGCCTGTCCCTGCGCGTGGTGCCCGGGACAGGTAACACTGCGCCGCCCAGAGAAGGCGAGTGCTATGCCCGCCACCCATGGTTCCCCGTGATCCGATCCGTGGCCCTGACGGCCTGGGGAAGGGCCGGCAAGATTGGGGTCAGGGACCAAGAGCGGTTGGCTCACGTCGGGAGCCGAGTGGGAGCCGCACGTGGGCTGGGCGGTTTGGGAGTCTGAGGACAGTGCGGGCACCACTTCCAAGGGAAGCTCCCCACCCCCCCGTGCCCGCCAGATGCCGCCTCCCCTGGGACCGTGCAGCGTGCAGCCTGCTGGGAAGTCGGAAGCCTCTTGTTTATAAAAGCACAGTCACTGGGATAATTCCTCAAGGACCAAGGGGCTGAGGAAATTTATGAATTTTAATTTTCAGTTGACTTTTACTGGTTAGCCAGGATCTCGCTGCTGCGGCTACGCAGGTGTAGAATACAAACTCACAAATCAGCGATACACCGTGCTTCCCTCGCCTGCAAACTCCGAACAATATTATAATGAATTACACCTTTAATTATAATTATTCCTAGAAGTCTTCTCTGGGAAAAAAATAAGAAGATATATAGGATTATAAGTTTACTTGTAAATATCTGCGATCATGAGGACTGGTCATCTTAACGTTTGCTTTCTTCAAAAGATATGTACCTATAAATGTGCTTAACTCTCACTGGTCTCCTAGCCAGTGTGTGAACAGAGTGAATGGCCTTTGGGGAGATCAGTATCCAAAAATAACACTAAAGGCCCAGATGACCACGCAGGCCATGGAAGCGGCTCTGAAGGTGTGACATGGAGTCGGCGACGCATGGCCTCTGAGCTCGCGGACAGCCCCTTCCAGCTCTCCAGCCCTTCTGTGTATGAAACGGGCCCTAAGCAGCACTGGGGATGAAAGACACATCATAAAAATAGGGCTGCTTTCCGGCTCCCTTCCTGTTGTTTCTGAACTTGCTGTGCTGCGGCATCCCGGTGGGATAAGAAGGGGCTCCACGGGGCCAGATTTAAATAGAAAAAGCACTGAAAATGAAAAGGGTAGAAGATGATATGGAAAAGGAAGGAGGCAGCCTTTGTCTCCCAATTAAAAATGTGTGCCTATGTGTATATATAGACAGAGAGACAGAGAGACAGGAGAGAGACGGGGGAGAGGGAGAAGAGGGAGGGAGAGAAAGGGAGAGGAAGAGGGAGGGAGAGAGGGAGGCTGAGAGAGAGGGAGCGAGAAGGGGAACCGAGAGAGAGATGGGTGGGGAGAGTGAGCACTGGAAAGGAGGATCTGAAATGGAAGCTTTGGAAAGACTTAAAAAAATACTTAGGCAAATATAGGGACATTATTTATCGTGTTATCAGTGTAGTGCAACAATATATCCATGTTTATATACACATATGATAAATTCTCTACATTTATAATATAGATTATTATATGAATATAAGATTTTTAAAAACTTTATGACATTTATTCATTTCTGAGAGAGACAGAGTGCGAGTGGGGGAGGGGCAGAGAGAGAGGGAGACACAGAATCCAAAGCAGCTCCAGGCGCTGAGCTGTCAGCACAGAGCCTGATGTGGGGCTCAACCCACAAACTGTGAGATCACGACCTGAGCCGAAGTCGGACACTTAAGTGACTGAGCCGCCCAGGAGCCCCTATATGTATATAAGGTTTTGATAAATATGCATTAATTGCATAAATAAATTTGGCTTAAAACCAAAAACAATTTAGGAGCATTTAAATACGGCTGAGAATGTCCATGAAGCGATTCTAGACAGTGGTCAGCTCAAAAACAGAGGCGCTGTTCAGGTGACTCCTATCCCCTCTGTCAGGAAAACGAGCAAACGGAAACGTTATGTCCAACCCCATGGCAGAGGGTGACGGCCCGCGGTACCTGCGAGCCTATTTTCTTATGTTAACAGAGGAAGTTCGGGGCCCCTTGCCTGGGGCTGGGTAACGCCCGAGGACGGCTCCGGGGCCTCTGTGGGCACCATGCAGCAGCAAAGCTACATGACGAGGTGGGCACATTTGGAGACTGTCTTATACTTTTCTTCAAATAGTTTTTACAACTTGTTATGCAATTGGCTTAGAGATTAGTGTGTTTTTTCCTTTAAACATCCAGGAAGCAGATGTGACGGATTTGCTAGCCTCAGAACGAAGTGCCTACCCTCCGCGTGAGCAGGCTGCTGGAGAGGGGGAGTCACCTGGCCAGCCCTGCCCAGGGCCGCACCTGCCGCCACAGACGGCACTGGAGCTAAGTGGAGAAAAGGCACGTCTGTAACGCTGTGGGTGGTGGTCCCGCGTGGTGCCCTCGCGCTGTCGTGGGGCTTCAGGAAGAATCAGACAACGCCAGCATTAACAAGCACATCCGAACAGTAATCGTTCTGCCTCATTTCCATGCTTCCTCTTCACCTCCCCCCGCATCTGTCCCAGATTAATCAAACATGGACCACGTCAGCCACACCATCACTTTATGAGGCTTTCTTTTGGTGTTTCTGGAACAGAACTCTGGGCAGTGCCCAGTGTGACCTTGAGTGTCCTCCAAGCCACTGGCACTAAATAAACATGAGGCTCACAGTCAATTTGTTACTTAGAGAAGAAAGGAAAGGACCCCGGGTGCTTGTTACTTGCCATCCAAAACACCTCAGCCTAGTGACGCTATAAGATGGCATTTCTCAGCAACGAGACTTGGGGACAACTGCGGTTATTAGCATTCAAAACCCATCCAAAGCTGCAGCTGGACTCCAGCTGCTGGCAGACTTGAAAAGATCCAGGGCCTTGCAAATCTCTCAGACAGAGGCATTTTGGAGGCGAGCATTCCATGACCAAATCACGTTCCCAGAGTAAACTCTCCTTCTGGTGATCATGAATAACACAATCAGACAGCCGTTTCAGCCTGGGTGTTGTCAAGTCTGCACCAGCATCCCCGTCCAACAAGCGCTGGAGGGACTCGGGGTCGTCCCGGATGCCACACGGTGGCCCCTGTGGGCTGGCGATGCGGGACCCAGGCCCTGGGGCAGGTGCGCTCGGGGGCATTAGGGAGGGTGGAAGCTCCAGCGCGAGCCTCTCCCAGGGCCCCGGGCCGCCTCTGTCCGTGTGTGACTTGAGGGCTGAATGAGCCCGAGAACCTGTCGCTGGCGCTCTGCTCGGGGACAAGCCCCTTCCAGCAGAAGCCACCTCTTCTGCCGTGGACTCTCAGCTTGTGGCCTTGATGTGACTGCAAAGGAGTCTGAGTTCTTTCCATCCAGGAGGACCAGGGGGCGTCGGGGTCAAGGCGGATGGCGCGCCGACAGGGTGCCAAGCTCTTACGGGATGAGGACTGGCAGACACGGGCGGGTGCAGGCGGATGCCCGCGTCCCAGACAAGGACAGCGTGGTGCGTGGCAGGGTGCTGCGTCCACCAGGCAGCAGGGCACTGCCATGTAAAGACGCGGGTCCATCTGGTGCCATGTCTCCCGGCCACCAGAAGGGCTTCCGATGTTTAATTTTAACACTGCACCTCTCCCTTTCCCCTCAGGAAAGAAACACAGACACCCCCTGCAAACTTTAAACTCCAGCTGCATCTTCATTTTAAGAGCCAGACAGAGAATTCTGTTAGAAGCAGTTAGTGAGAGACCACCGAGTGGGGGGCTTACCCCTAATTTAAGAGGATGCGGGATCGCACCTCTCGCGTCCTGCGGGGGCTCACCAGCTCCACGGGGCCTGGTGGCAGAATAAACTACCTGGGGGACCAAGGACAGAGGCGGAAACGTCTAATAATTATCTCCCGACGAAAGGCACAGAGAAAAGGCTTGGGTGCAGGGGTGTTTATCTTAGTTCCCCAGTGAAAGCAGAGGATGTGGAGGCTCCGGGAGTGAGGGCTGGAGAAGGGGCTCGTCTGTCTGTCTGTCTGTCTGTCTATGTTCGGCACAGCACTGACGTCAGCCACTCCGCACGGTGCTCCGGGGTCGAACACGGCTGAAAACAATGGGAAACAGGTCTTTCCACAGCATCGTTTCTTAAAACTCGTGACCAGTAGATGCGCCGAGTGAAACCCAGAGGAGGATGCCATCTGAGGGGTGCCCACTGGCGTCATCGCAGACTCCTGCGCGGCACACGTGTGCTCGGAAAACAGCGTGCCATTTCCCGACAGTAGGTCACAGGCTGGACAGCGAGCCCCTCCCTGGCCAGGCAGGCCCCGCGCGGCCGGCACAGCCTCGCTCGCCTTCAGGGAACTGACACGCTCGGGTGGACAAGGCCTCCCACCGTCTCTCCCTCAGCTTTGTTCACACGCGTTTGTTCCTCACTGTCCTTGCCTTCTACCCCCTTCCTTCCCTTCTTCTTGCTCTTTCTCTCCTTCACTCCCAGCTCCACTGTTGAATGGGGCATATTCAGGAACATATAAAAATCACGTAAGATTGGCCTTGGAGGTGCTGGTGAGGCCCAAGGGAATTTAAGAGGAGAGCGTCCTTACAGAGCAGGAGGAGAGAGTGACGGTCCCTCCCGCTGGCTGGCACCGACGGCCGGCGCTGACCGTGTGCCCAGCCCGTGCCACATCTCTGCACGACGGTCAGCGACGAGGCGAGGCGCGTGGAGGAAGGTGCCGAGACTGTCCCTGCCCAGACGCACCTTCACCCCAGTGAACCCTGAGTCCACGGGCGCTGCTCTGCTGAGCTGTGCACTGACTCCCTATTTCCTTTACCTGGAGTCTGTCCAATCTAAGGGAAGGGGGTAGAACCTGGGTCTGGTTCAAGGCCACAGTCTGTCGGGTGCTCTGGGGGCATGTCGGGGAGCTGCCTCAGCCCCTGTGGACGCTGCTCTCACTCCAGCAGGCAGGGGAGAAGACGGCTGGCCCAGCACACAGACGTGGCGGCCTGCGGGCCAAGAGACGCACCTGATGGTGCCACAGACCCCATGTCGGCATGCCCGATGCTGGGCCACACTTTTCCAGTCCACGCTCCCAGCTCGGGCTCAGTGCTACCGCCTTCCACCTGGGCCGTGCCTCCCCGGCCACGCCCACCCGCCCAGTGCCACAGACTCAACTGGTGTGTCGTCAAAATGGATGACAGCCCAAGCACACACACCAGCTTCGGCCTAGACTGCGCCCTTCCTCTCTCCTGGCTCATTCTCTGGGCTCCTTCAGTCTCAGGCACGCTGGGTGAGCAGGGAAAGGAGCTTCACCACAGGGCCGGGGGGAGAGGGGAGCGGGGAGAGGGAGGTGCTCAGAGACACTAGTTATCTTGAAGAGGGTGGCCTTTAACCAGCCGACAGAGGGCCAGTGTTGTAAGGCTCCTTGGGGCTATTTGCTCCAGGACCGGATTCTTCTGTCTCTCCAGGAAGCAGATGGACTGACTGCATATATGCTGAGAATCCACATTCCCTCTTAACTTTTGGATGTTTTTGAAAATTGGGCAAAGGCAGTCATTCCTGATATCAGTAAGAAAGCTCGAGTCAGATTTTCGCTGTCCATCTACTGCAGTGAGGTCGGTGAACTGGAAAGAAATGAGCGGATGCTGAACGTGCTGGGAGGCCAGACAGGGGCGCCACCCCTGCCCCCGCTGGCCTCTTGCGCAGCAGAGCCCAGCCTGGCACCCATTTTGATACAATTGAGATTTGTCTTACAAATCACATCACGGATCATGGTGATATAATTTGTTTTGAGTATTAACCTAATAACATCAAAATATCTGTTCCTTTTAACACTTGAATTCCCTGTATCGTCCTAATGTCTTCTTCAACCTCACATTTGTCCAAAGATGCAAAACACAGAGCCAGACTTCATATGTGGAGGAAATGCCCTCAAAGGAGGGAGGAGGGATGGGGAAGGAGGGGCGAGGGGGGAGGGAGGGGGATAAAAGTGGAGGGGCTGGTTGAAGGACCAATGTCAGGCAGGATGGTAAAAGTTTATGAGGTAAGAAAATACAATATTAGGCACTTGTTTACAGTCATAAAATAAGTGAATTAAAAATAAAAATCGTTACTCTGTCCGAGACAACTTAGAAATCGTCCTTGGATGACATTCAAAGGAAGATTTTATAACGTGACCGACTTCAATGTCTCTCGTTGAACTCAAGGCCTAAACCACGTGTGGCTTAAAAAAATAAAAAAAGCTCTGCAGAGCCGAACACCACAGTGAGAACAGGTCATTGCTTTACTAATGTTCGGATCAGAAAGATCTTCTCTCCTAAATTGGGTGGGAGGACGCCCAAGTGCTCAGGCAGCCTGCGCATGCTAGTTCACAGGGGACACAGCCAGGGCGGCCCCCTCACACTCAGTACCGAGTCCTGGCAACACTATCGAGCGCCGCATCAGTCCCCGGTGCCAGCTGCTGAGTCCGTGGCACAGCCTGCAGACCTCAGGGGCCAAAGCTGAAAACAGAATTTGTTCTTGGCCCTAAGGAAGACTTTAGTATTTAACCTGGAAGGTAAAAATGCTATTTAAGAAAAAAATATATATAATTGGAAATAAGCGCTCTGGAAGTTATGATCATTACCAAAACCAGTGTGTGGGTGGGGAGCGCACAGGGGGACGGGGGGGTGGGTGGGGCGGGACAGAGGTATGATGAATAACCAACAGTAGGCAGGACGGAAGACTGAGAGAAGATGCCATCCTGGGCAGAGGTCAGAAAGCAGGTGCAAAGGCGCCACAAGCCGCGGCAGGTGTCTGGGCGACACCCCCAGGTGGCTGAACTGCAGTATGTCAGCCGCATGGTGTGACGTGGCAGCTGGGGACGTGGGCGGGGTCCAGATGATCATAAGCCTCAGACCCTGTTAAAGAATTCAATCCCATAGGTGACGGGGATGCTGTGAAGGACTTTAAGCAAGGGAGCGGCATGGACGGATTCTTGTTTTATTTGGATTATCAGGAAAGCTGTGGGAAGAGGACCTGAGGGACACGGGTGACCAGGGAACGTGGTCAAGGCACCGTGGAGGGGCCGCGGGGAGACGGCGCAAGGCCGGCGGCAGAGGGTGGGGCGCACGGCAGTCTGGAACTGACCTCGGAAGGGCACGCCCTGAGCGGAAGAGGCGGGGACAGTCCCCGGAGTCCAGCTCGTCTGACTGGACCCCGGCAGAGGCCACGTTCACGCTGTGGGTTTGGGGCATCGGGCAGTGTCAGGTCAGGATGTTCTTCGATCTACGGCGTGGAGCTTAGTCAGAAGAGCATAGCTGGGGTGGCAGATGGAAGGGTCCTCAGCACACCGCGAGTGCCGCAGATGGGGGTGGAAGCGACGATGGACGGGCTGGCAGAGCAGGGCAGTGGCCGGGGTGGCGATGCCCAGACGCGACGCCGACAGAGGACGGGACAGGGGTGCAGTGGAAAGGAAGTGGGAAATCTCTGTAAACGGTGATCAGGAACATCGGAGGCAGTTCAGAGGCTCATCGAGATAATCCTACAAAACGTCTGCTGGGTTTGGAGACCACAACTCTGCTCGTGGGGTCAGCGGGCTCAGGCGAAGTCAGAGAGGACAGGGAGCCCGTCCGGAAGCCTGGTGTGCAGCGAGCACGGGCCGACCACAGCAGCACGAGAAAGACAGCTGCACTCAACAGCTAGGAAAATTCAAAGCAGCCTGTGTTTCTGCCTTAAATTCATAAGGTATTAACAGATACCTGAAGAATGAAGTAAATACTTAGGCAGTTTCATAAGCCTTAGGACAACTTTCTCCAAAAACTGTTGGGTTGGATTTTTATAATTGGGAAATTGAAAAAAAAATCCTTTGTACTATAATTGCCAAGTATCTAAAGTATCTGAGAAAGGCCACCTCCCTCCTGGTGCTTAATGTCACTGCTGGGCATCAAAAGGTTTTAAGGTGACACGAATGGGACTTTGGCCACAAGAGTCAAGTCTGTGACCTTCCGAACCCTCAGACATGACCCAGATGTCCTTCTGAACACCTATTTTTTAAGACAGGCAGTGAGAGGCAGGATGTTTCCCTATGAATTCACACCACGTGCTGATGGCGACCGCAAGGGACGGCACAGCAGGAATGCATCCTGGCCGCCGGCGCTTGGGCCGCCCCTGCCTCATTACCTGGTCAGACCTGCCCAAACGTCTGCCCTAGAATCAGGACCTGCTGTGTGACTGTGAAGCGTCGATCTTCCCACGGCACATACGCTGCCTCCGGATTCCAACCCTTTCTTCCCACCACACAGGGCGCACTTGGCACAATAGGACCATCTGCTGGCGACCTGCACACATTCTGCACCTCGTGCTCCCTGGCGAGGCCGTGACGCACTATGGAAGAGCCTTGAACCACTGTACCGTCTCTCTGCGGTCCTCACTGCTCACGCTTTCAATTCCGACTATGGCTTTTTACAGTCTTATTTTCTGTACACACTGTGTCTCACTTCCACCAATGAGTGTAGGCACCAGGCATCTGGGATTTCTTTTTTTTTTTTTTAAGACAGAAACAGAGCATGAGTGGGGGAGGATCAGAGAGAGAGGGAGACAGAATCTGAAACAGGCTCCAGGCTCTGAGCTGTCAGCACAGAACCCGACGTGGGGCTCGAACCCACAAACTGTGAGATCATGACCTGAGCCGGAGTCGGACGCTTGGCCGGCTGAGGCCCCCAGGCGCCCCAGCTATCTGGGATTTCAAACCCTGTTCCGTCAGGGCTGGCATCTGTGTGACTCCTTCTCACCAAGCCCGACTTTTCTCCTGTGTTACAAGGAGATGATACTAATTCTAGACCCTAAAAGTGATTAAATGAGAGTAGCCAGCAAATCACATCGTGGGTGTCTGGCGCAGGAAAGATAGGCGAGTTCACTTTAAACGATTATTATTATCTCCGATGTGCTGCTCCTTTGTACAAAGCAGATTTGTGAAGCTGCATAATAAAGCCCAAAAACATGAGAAACAAATTTGGAACAAGCAGACTGGCAGGCTCCCCCAGGGGGGTATTTCTGAATTTCAGCTTGTGGACTGGGGACGTCCTGGTCCCCAGCCCCTGTCTGAAGGCAGGGCTGGGGGCGGCGGCTGCCCTGGGGACTGACAGCCCTCCGCACCCCCCAGTCGGGAGAAAAGAGTCCTCAGCGGTAGAGTGGACGCAGCCACACCGGGGTCCACACTGGGGTCCCGCAGGACCAGAGGGCGCACTTCCCAGACAGGACCGCGGCCCCTGAAAATGCCACCATCGCCTGTGACCCCCTGCTCACAACAGGAGTCCTGCTCTGGAAATTCGACCAAAACGGGGGATTTGCTCTCAAAAGGATACATAAGCACATGTAAATAACTGAGAATCACGTCTTTATGTAAAATATTTTCAGTGAAACTCATCCTATTCAATTCTCATGAGCAAGTCTGAAATAAAGGTCTAACTCAAAAATTAAATGTAGATTATAAGTTTATTGCACTCAATTCATTGGAATCGTTGGAGGGTCTCCATCCTTCCCAAAAGAGGGGAATTCTGTTCTCCTTTCTCCCTGCCCTTCAGTTAGCCTGGCAGGGAGGGGGCTGAGGAGTACATCCCACCCAGCTGCTCACCGTGACAGCGGGGTGACAGCGGGGTGCTCTGGGGCAGGCGGTGGGGGGCTGACGTCACAAGAGGACCCCCCGCAGGGCCCCAGGGCTGATGTCACAGGACGACCCCCTGAGTACTGAGCTGCCCGGAGACCCTCCTGAGACGAGAAGCCAGCCTGCTCTGGTGGGACTTTGTCAAGGTTTCTAACAATAAAACAGCTTTTCTTTTGCCTTTTGTTTCTACCAATTTGGGAAGAAACCCTGGGATCTCACTGGGTCGAACGCGGGGCAGTGGGTCCTGCATCCTTTCCACGTGGGTGTGTGGGTCCCCGTTCTGCTCACGCGGGGCGGTGGGTCCCGGGTCCTACCCACGCGGGGCGGTGGGTCCCGGGTTCTGCCACGCGGGCGGTGGGTCGGTCCTGCCACCAGCGGGGCGGTGGGCCCCCGTTCTGCCACGCGGGCGGTGGTCCCGAGTCTTGCCCACGTGGGTGCGGTCCCGGGTCCTGCCCACGCGGGGCGGTGGGTCCCAGCGTCTTGCCACGCGGGCGTGGGTCCCGGTCCTGCCCACGCGGGCGGTGGGCCCCCGTTCTCGCCCACGTGGGTGCGTGGTCCCGCCCGGGTCCTGCCCACGCGGGCGGTGGGCCCCGTCTGCCACGTGGAGTGCCCCGCGTCCTGCCCACGTGGAGTCCGGCCACGTGGGTGCCCGGGTCCTGCCCACGCGGGGCGGTGGGCCCCCGTCCTGCCCACGTGGGTGCGTGGGTCCCGGGTCCTGCCCACGCGGGGCGGTGGGCCCCCGTCCTGCCCACGTGGGTGCGTGGGTCCCGCGTCCTGCCCACGCGGGGCGGTGGGTCCCGCGTGCTGGCGGACACCGCGCGGGGTCAGGAGCTGGAGACACGTTTACGGACCGGAGGAAAGCACAGCGCGCAGCGCCCCAGCCGGGAGGCCAGGCGTCGGTGTTCGCGTCAGCGTGGCTCTCCGCCTGCAGCGCCTCGCACTGAAACCGCGCCGTGCACACACGAGAGCTCACCACCGTGTGCAAACGCCTGAGGAGGAAAAGCGGCGCATACGGACGTGAGGCGTCGCTAGTCCCCGGAGCCTGGCTGCGCCAGCGGGCACGCGTCCGACGGCCCCCGCCCCGCCCACCCCCGGCCCCGCGTGTCACCGAAGCGCCGCCAGCCCTGGGGGACGCGGCGCGGGCGACGGCGGCTGCGTGAGGGCCGCCCTTCCCACCCCCCCACCCATTTCACAAAGAACGTGGTTTCCTCGTTACTTTGTTTGCTCACGAGGTCGGAGGCCCACGAGAAGGTCTGAGCACGTGCGCGTCGTGCAAAGAGAAGGGACAGAGGAGAACGGCCCGGCCTCGCCCCCTGCGCGTCTTCTCTCGGGCGGCGGAGGCCTGCTCGTCTCTGGGTTTTCAGAGCAGCATCGCGGGTGCACAACCATTTCTTCCTGCTGCGGCTGCGCCACCCTGGCCGGCCTTGGGGGCGGTGCGGGCAGCGGGCGGGGCCCCTCTTACGAAGGGACAGCGTCTACGCGGACGTTGTAGGCGCAGCAGGCAGCGGAGCCGCAGTACAGACCCCGGGAGGCCGAAGGTCGCAGCGGCCGGCTGGGGGCGCGTGCGGTGCGCCGAACGCCGCCGCTGGGTCCCCGGGTCCCCGGCCCCTCCCCTCTGACCTCCGCGGCGACGCCCGCGGGGAGACGACGCGGTCTGGGCGGCCCGAAGCTCCGGCGGCCGCGTCCAGCCAGCCCTGGTGCCCGGGGGGCGCTCGTGCTGTCGCCTGCGTCGCCACTGCCACTCACACCCTGCCCGCGGCCCGGGGGTTTGGGTGCAGCCAGTGAGGTGAGTCCCGAACGCGCCTTGGTGCTTGGCAGTCAGATTAAAACAGAAGAGAGGAACGAAAACGGCTCCCTCCCTGTGTTGTTTCCCGGAAGAGGCTCCGCACGGGGAGGTTTGGCGGACTCCCGAGGCGTGTGCGACGGCCGGCGTGGCGCTGCGGTCCCCTCGGCCTCACACGCGGCCTGCGGGCAGGGCTCCGTCGCCGCGTCCCGGTCCGGCTGGAGCTCAGGCGGCCACGCCGGCTTATTCAGCAAGGGCTCTGCTTCCTCCTCCCAACCCCCGCCACACGCACGCGCGCACACGCACACGCACGCACACGCGTGTGCACACGCAGGCACGTATGGACACAAACACACGTGCGCACACATACGTGCTCGGAGCCGTGTGTCAAGGCACTGGTGTCCCCAGGAAGGGTCAGCGGAGCGTGGCGGTGACCCCCGGCGGGCCGGGGCACGCGGGGCCAGGCAGGGCCTCTCCGTGGGCGGGAGCGCCAGGGGCAGAGGGCTTGGCCTGGAAGGACTCCCCGCAGAACCGGCCATTTGCACGCGCGCCCGGGGGCGTCCTGTCCTGGGCCTACAGTCACTACAGTTGTAGTGAGAACAGTCTAGTGCGTCGGAGAGGACTCCTTTCACCACAGAAGGAGGAGTTCGCCCACCCCTGCCTCAAACCGCCAAGCGCACGCGGCTGAGCGGCGCACAGGGGCCGTGGGCCCGCGGTGGGGCGCAGCCAGGATGCGCGTCCAGCTTGGTGCTCGGGGAGGCAGGAGGGGGTCTGTGCTGACGGTGGGGCTGCTCGTGCGCACGGGCCGGACGCACAGGCGGTCTGCGCGGTGGTCCGAGGGGTGTCCTGCCCGGGTCGCCGCCTCTGCACGGGCTCCACGGTCTGCGCGGCGGTTCCTCCCCGCCCCCGTCCTCGCGGGCACCAGTGCCGACTGGCCCACGTGTACACTGCAGGCGCCAGTTCCTGAGTTCTCGCAGGGGTGCAAGGTGCGTCGGGCCGCGGGAAGAGGCGAGCCACAGAAGGCGCGGATGCTCCCCTCAGGCACCGCGCAGCAGGTGTGGCCGGGATCGGGCCTCACGTTAAAGCCCCACCATCTCGGCGCAGGTAACCAACCCCATGATCGTTCACAACCTCGACGCCGTGCCTGCCCTGCCTACACTCTCGATGCGGAATTGCTGATAACCTGCATCTCTTCTGGGGTGCCCTCCCCCATGCTACGTTTTTTCTTCTCTCCTTATTCTCGGAAACATGCGGTGAGCAGCTGGTGAATTCAGCTGAGGGGCTCAGACACGGGGCTGGTGCTCCGGGCGGGCCCCCTGGGCGGCACTTCCCAGACAGGTGACCGTGGCCAAGAGGCGACCCACATTCCTTGTCTGTAGGTGAGATAATCCACATCTCAACCATATGGCGCTGTTGAGAAGTTTCGATGAGATGATGCACGTGCCCACGACACAGCACACGCACGTCTTAATCTCAGACCAAATCGCCGTCGCTTAGTGTGTACCTAGGGAAGACTTACTTGGTGGGCTTCACAGACAGAAGCAAAACCTCGGGTGACACCAGATTTTTGCTATAATGAATGTCTTTTCACTTCAAAGAACTTAAGATCCTCATGGAAAGAGAAGGCTATTGTCGTGGGGAAAGGGGGTAGGGTGAAGGAAGAATTTATATCGCTTTTGTATACAAAAGGAGCCAAATACTTGATGAAGGAACATTGTCTTACTAGAAGGATTCCAGCTAATAAATCAAGAAGACACGATAGATTTCCGTCTGGTCAACCTGACAAAATGGTGGACCGAGGCAGTGAGCACCCATGGGCATCATTTTCAACCGTGAGGTGACCAGACTGACAGGTGACTTTCTGATGGAGGATCAGGCTGGTAGCCTGGACAACACAGGTGCCCACAGACCAACGTAACACTGAGCAGAGGGCGCCGACCCGACATATTCTATGTGCTTCCTCCTTGTTGATGAGATAAGGGGATAGTCACAAAAACGACGAGAGCCTGATTAGGCCTCTAGTCTAACAGTAGCTTGTGGGAGACACAAGGGTGTGGGGAGCATATTAGACGGCACGGCAGGGATGAAGCCGGCCGAGTCCAGGCTGTGGGACCCGCTGCAGGCCGACTATGGTCACACCTCAAGTTACACGCGCTCGTGCTCTCTGTGAGGGCAAGGCATTCGCTGTGAGTTTCTGACAAAGCATTTGAAGGGTTTACAGCTGAGATAGCTTGTATCTTCTGCTTGTGGTGGCGAGAAGCCAGAAAGTAAACGACACAAACAGACGAAGGACCCTGACCTCACGCGCCGCCGCCCACTGGCTGTACGGGCCGAGGGGTCACTGCAGCTGCCTGATGGACAAGAAAGCCAGGAACAGTCTGCAGTGCGCGTAGGGAAGAGGCCCGCTCCCGGCTTATCTTGCTCGCTGAGAGACAGACGTTCCCCGTCCTGGGATCTCTACGCGGGACACTGCCCAAATGGCGAACGGAGGCGCAATGCCCTCCCTGCGGCAACACGCGACTTCCGTAATTTAAAGATGCGCCCACATGTTTCATGTAAATGCAATTTTCTGATGGATACTGAACAGAGAATAGTGAGCACAATTTAGCCCTTCTTGGTGAAGTTGGCTAATTAGGTAATTACTTTATTATATCGATCAGTAATGCTTTTGAGCACTTGAGGCCATGCAGGTAGGTATGTTTCTTCCCAGAACGAAGTCTGTGTTTTTATCTTTTATTGCCCTCCATGCTCCCTCCCTCCTTCCTTCTCTCCCTCCCTCATTCATTCATTCCCTTTTGCTTCTTCCGATCTTTTGAAGGAAGTCCGGAGGCTATCATTCCCTGCGCCGTCAGTGTTCATCTAATCCCGTGCTGATCTGACGCACACTGTCTGGCGAAGGAGGCTTGGACAGCGCGGAAAGAAGCGTGCAGGCATCATGCTCCCTCGGCGGCTCCCGCGGCGGCTCCCGCGGCGGCCTGGCGGGTCCACGCTCCCCAGGCTCACCGGCACCTGCCTTCCGAGTGGCCGAGGGTCAGTGATGTGTGTGTTTTCTGCTCTGTTTGGTGTCCTGTAGAGGAGGCTCAGGGCACTGACTCTGCCCCTCGGTCTTCTGCGTGAATGAGCCAGCAGACGTGTGGTGCTCGTAACGGTCTGATGTTCTGCGTGAGGTTCCAGCACGTGAAGAGAGAGACAAGCTATCGCCAGAGGACAGACGAGCTTTTCAGGAGAGCACACGCACTGTTTCTCAAAAGGAGGGACTTCTGGTACCCTGGGCCGTGGTAAGTGTGCCCCTCTGTGTGCAAATCACCAGGCCGAGAATTCCACAAGGTTTCCCCTAATTACTTGAGTAGGTGCGGTGTGAGCGAGTGGAAGAAGCCTGCACTCCAAGTTCAGGGTCAGCCCTGCACGGATGCGCGGTCCGGGCTGGGAGGGTCTCTCCACGTGCAGACGCTGCTCCTCGCCCGGGAGTCAGGCATGCTCGGTGCTGTCACGGCCACACTGACGACGGGAGGACGGGAGGCTCCACGCAGGACAGCGAGCCTCACGTGGTGGTGGGGGGCCTGCATTCCCTCTCGGCCACGCTTCACGTGGGCGTCTGAGGGAGAAGTGCTCACCTTGTGTCCACACGGACCATATTACACATCCTGCCAAGCATGAGGGGCGCGTGAGCCACACACAGATACACACACACCCACGTGCTCCCTCCCTCACATGTGCACACGGATACACACGCCACACCCACACCACACCCACACACCCTGTACACACATGCACCTGTGCGCACACACACACACATACACACACACACACACACGTTTTTCTGAACCATCTGAAAGCAGGCTGCAGACATCACGGCCACTCACACCTAAACCCTCAACATGTGTTCCTTAGGGAAAAACCTCCACACTCTCCTCTATAACCTAAGTGTAATGTTAACAAGAAAAGAAGTGAATACTGTTCCAATCAGATCATAAAATACACAGTTCCTATTTACATGCCCCCCAGTTACCCATAAAGGTTCTTTGCAGATCTCTTAATGTCTAAGACGTAACTGAGGTATCAAATCACTTTCCCTTCATTATCCAAAGACTTTCTTCTCCGACAGCTGCTATTTTTTCCATTCATTCTCATCCATGGTTATTTCCTGAATGTTATTTTAAAGGATACTTTCTTTTAATAATTTTGGAGCTCTAGATTTTAAATTATAATTTCTATTACTGAGTAAGTGAATAAGTAATGATCTAGATTCTCATTTTATATTTTGTGAGACAGATTTTAATGGAGAAGATTTTAGGGCAGGCACGTGGAGAGCAGGTGAGTCAGGGTGCAGAGGCCGCCAACGAGCGAGCTGGGTCCCCCGTCACCTGAGCGAGCTGGGTCCCCCGTCACCTCCCATCCCATCCCTTCCTGTCCCTCCTTCCATCCGCTTGCATGGTGCAAACATAAAAGCAAAAGGAAGAAACAAATGAACTAAAAACTAAAAAGAAAGCTCCGCCCTCGTACCTGCCTGTTTCTGCACAGTAACTGCTCACACGAATGTCCCTACTCTCTTCTTGTCTAGAAGTTTTATGCAAAGACCAGCAAATGTATGTACGTATGTTCATATTTCTGCTTCTTTTCTGCATCTTGGTTTTTTCTTTAACAAGGTAGCCTTGAATCTTTGTACAGATTGTAGAGCGCCTTCCTGTCTACACAGCAGCTTGGGAAGCAGAGGTACTTTGATTTGGGTAGCGGAGCGCACAGCCTGGATGCAAATCAGATTACTTGTGCCTTAATCTTTATGACGAAGCACCTGTGTCTTTGCCCTTTTTGAGCAGTGACGACAGTCAGTGTCGCGGAGTGTGGGCTGCGAGCCTGCCCCGGGCGCCACAGGCAGTGCTGAATGCCGCCATCAGTGGCCCTGGCGGGTGGCGAGCGGTCCTCCCGTGTCACACCTGTGTCCCAGGTGACAACGCCGTGGCTCTGGACGTCTGGGCGGACGAGCCGTTCTGTGCCCTCCCGTCGCGCTCCGGGGTCACAGCCACGACGACGGTGTGTCTGCCTGGCTTGCGCACCACACTCCTGCACAGACACCTGCGCCTTCGCCCCACCAGCCCCGCCCTGGCGGGGACCCGCAACCGCCCCGGACGCCCGACAGTCTCCGGACTTGCTCCTTAGTTCACCCTTCACGCGCCTTCGTCAGGGGAAGGCCAGCTCACGTCTCCCCTTAAACTCCCGCGGCCCCCACAGCCCACAGTGCACAACCCGAACTCACCGAGCCCACAGCCTCTCCTGCTTCGCCTGCCCTTGCCCAGATGGGCTGGTGCTACGTCTAAAATGCCCGTCACCCAGAACAGTGGGACGGCCCCTCGGAGTCCGGCCCAGGCGCTAACCCCCCAGGACCCTGTTCCCCGGAACACTTCTATTCACCCACTCTGGGGCTGGACTGTATCACAGACCTTTTCACGGTGCGCACTTCGCTTTGTTATCTGTTGGAGCATGTGCGCCCCTGCCCATCAAAGGGTTAAACGTGAACAGCCTGGTGCCAGAGGTCTAGAATTCCATTTTTTGTATCGGCAACGTCTCTCGTGTAGTAACTCACTCAAAAACGTGTTGTACAAACGCACAAAATCACACACTGATGGCAATGGGTGGTATTTACAGGAATTGATTCGACAATTCATTTTATTAAGAAAGCAGCACCCCTGTCCTTTAAACGTCAGGAGACTCTTCTCCCCTCGCGGCGTCTGCGAGCAGCGGAGGACCGGGGCTCCCCAGAGGGCAGACGGCCCCAGACGCGGCAGGGGCGGCACCCCCAGACGCGACAGCGGCGCACCCCCAGGCCCGGCAGGGGCGGCACCCCCAGACGCGGCAGGGGCCGCACCCCCAGACCCGGCCGCGGCGGGCACCAGCCAGCCGCCGGCGGGGCGCCTCCCCCAGGCGCCCGGCGCCCAGTGGGCACCCCAGGCCGGCGCGGCGGCACCCACAGGCCAGGCCGCGGCGGAGCACCCCAGGCCCGGCCGCGGCGCCCAGACCGGCCGCGGCGGGCACCCCAGGCCCGGCGCGGCGGCACCCCAGACCCGGCGCGGCGGGCACCCCAGGCCCGGCCGCGCGGCACCCGGCCGCGGCGGGCACCCCCAGGCAGCCGCGGCGGCGCCCCAGGCCCGGCCGCGGCCGGGCACCCCAGGCCCGGCCGCGCGCGCCCCAGGCCCGGCGCGGCGGCACCCCAGGCCCGGCCGCGCGCTGGCACCCAGACGCGGCAGCGCGGCACCCCAGGCCGGCGCGCGGCACCCCCAGACGCGGCAGCGGTGGCACCCCCACACTGTGATGGGCCTTGAGGGGCGCCGGGGGTTGGGAGAAAGGGAGGCCGACGTCGAAGGCTTCACGTAAGCAGGGCGCATGCGGGGAAGACCAAGGCGGTGCTGACCACATGCGCGTGTTTCCTTCGGGGCAGGGGTGGTGCACACGCCCGGGGCGGGGCGCCGGGGATGGGCTGAGGGGAGGCGGAAAGGGGCGGCGGGAAGGAGCGGCGGGGGGGTCGGGGCGCTGGGGGGATGGGCTGGGGAGGGCAGGAGGGCGGGGAGGGAAGGCGGCGGGGTCGGGGGCGCTGGAGATGGGCTGGGGGAGGGCAGGAGGGAGGCGGCGGGGGTCGGGAGCGCTGGGGGATGGGCTGGGGGAGGGCAGGAGGCGGCGGGGGGGGGCGGCGGGGAGGGGCGCCGGGGGGTGGGCTGGGGGCAGGAGGGGAGGGCAGTGGGGGGGACGGCGTGAGGGGGACGCCAGCTTTCCCGCCACCTCTGACCCCCGGGTGAGATAACAAAAAGAAGCCTCACGTGCGCGTGTGCGCATGCGCGCGTGCCCCTCGTCCCCTTGTTCCGGAAGCGGGGGACACGCGGCAGCGGCGGCCCCACTCACCGCCGCGCTAACGTGCACGAGGCCCGCCCCGCGCGCTCCGTCCGCAGCGCTGGGCGCCACAGGTGTGCGCTGCTGTCAAGCGCCACGCGCGGCCGGCGTGTGGGGGGAGCTGGGCACGGACGGACACGCGTGTGCCCGGGATAACCGGCCGACACGGAAAACCTCTGGGTGCCGGGCGCCGGGACGCGGAGGGAGGCCCTGGCGGGGGCCGCTTCGCGTCCAGAAGTGAGGTTTCTGGAGTTTTCGTGAGCTCTCCCTGGAATGGGTCTCCTGAGCCCTTCCTAACGCTCCCCCAGGCCCCAGACCAGGGGGTCCGGCTGGCGACGCCACTCCTCAGGGAGTCACAGTCCAGAAGGGAATCCGGGTACGTTGGTCTGAAATTTAAAGATAATCCACTGCCTACTTCAGAAGTACAAATACTTTACCTACTAAAATATCTTCTGTTTCAAGGATGAAATGCAGGGATTTATAGACTTTATGTCTCGTTTAATCGTTATATAGAAGAAACTATATATTATGCCCATTTTACTGGTGGCGAAACTGAGGCTCGGATTCCCAGAGTTAAGTACCTAGAGATTGTGTGGTAGAATTAGGATTTGTTCCCTGTCTGGCTGCCTCCAACTTTTTACCCAAATTTCTGCCCAACACTGATTCCATGTGAGACTAGCAGACCTGTCTTTTCTTAACTACTTAGGGTCAATCAGCTACATCACGTCTGTGATTTGTGTTTCCACCATTTTCTACCACACATTCTCTCCTGATCTATTCTGAAATAATTTATGAATTCTCAAAGTGCTGCTTTAAGGATACATGCATTCTGGCAAATCGTTTCCATGGAAAATATCAATTAATGTTCTGAATTTTAACTAAATATACTATTTTTTTTTGTTTTATTTATTTCTAGGAGAGAGAGAGAGACAGCGTGAGCAGGGGAGGGTCAGAGAGAGAGGGAGTCACAGACTCTGAAACAGGCTCCAGGCTCTGAGCTGGCAGTCAGCACAGAGCCCGACGCGGGGCTCAAACCCGCGAACCACGAGATCATGACCTAAGCGAAAGTCGGACGCTTAACCGACTAAGCCACCCAGGGGCCCCAAGCCTAAATATACTATTAATTCACATACCAAATAAGGTAAGTTTGAGACACTCATACAATAGCCCTTTAAAAAATAATCTATTTTAAAAAAATAATCATTAAAGTCATTCTCAAGATTAATCCCTTTATCGAGCTTCTGATGTCAAATCGATTGCAATTTAAAAGAATTCTCTTTTGTATTCGGTATTTTATTCCATGTACTCTGCATTTGCGGTTTGGAGCTACAGCGTATCCTGGAAAACAGCCTGGATGGATCACATTTTACCAAATTGTGTGGTTTGTTCCTCCCCGTAACCTGGCACCTGCACCACGGCGTGGGTTGTACGTAATACAAACATAATGAGGACACCAACCTCGCCGAGCACCTGGTGCAGTGTCTGCCCCGTGGGGTGGGTTTGACACATAACTCCCCGCGTATCCGAGGTGGATAGCTGTGGGCATTGGTTTTAATTTGATTTTACTTCCCATCCAGTTTTCAGGATGATTTAAAGCTGTTTCTGGGCGGGCAGGCTGATGTAGGCCTGAAAGTACCAGAAGCGTTCCCTCCTCTTCAGATCTTTCAGGCGTCTTGCGTTCTGCCCTGACTCCTACGGATAGAGCGGCCGCTCTCCATGGCCGTCTTGCAGCTTCTGTCCCAGCTGCACCCTGACTGCTCGGCCCGTGCAGTGCGGCCACAGCATGCTCGTCTGTGGGACAACACACCCTAAGTTTGACCCTGCTGCGTGAGTGTGCGAGTAATAACATTTGCAGAGAGTTAACAGTTATATTCTATTTTCCAAAAGTGATCGTGGTGATTTAGGACATCTTAATTTACGTACTTGCTGTGGATGGGCAAACTGAGGGCCAAATCCACTTGCTGCTGGTTTTGTAAATAAAGTTTTATCGGAACACGGCCACGTGGTTACAGAGGGCCGGGGCTGCCCTCTGCTGTACTTGCTCCAGGACCGTGTGGCCCCAGAGCCTAAGATGTTCGCTGTTGGGACCCTCACAGACAGTCTGTGCGCCCCCATCTATGCAGTACGATGATGTCCACATTCTCCCCGTATAGATGATCCTATGAAGATTGATACTTTGCTCCTGGAAGCCACTGTCCCAACGCATTTGTGTTCCCATTTGGAAATGCTACACTGTTTATTTCATCACCCGGGGACGAAAGTATGTATGACACACACACAGCAACTCTATACTGATAATTCCCTCAAGGCCAAACATTAATCTTTAAAGGACAAGAGAATGGAGGAGAAACATCCGGAACCTCAGAGTGTAAACGTGAGCATCACTGTTGCTTTGCAGAGCTCTTGCACGCTGGCTTACGTGTGTTATCACCCCCGCCCTGCGGGGGGATGCTGATTTTTAGTGAAGACGGAACGGCACACGTGAAATGTTCTGTGACAGGCGCATCCTGGGTGTGCCCCCGCTGTTGTCACCGCCACGTGACCAGTGTGCAGGCCCCGGGGACTGTCAGCACTGGCCATGCCTCCCCCCCCCAGACCAACCAATTCCGGGGCTGCCTCCCCATCTGCTGTGAACAAGCTCAACCACACACCTTGAAAGCATGCACTTCTCGACACCTACTGCCCGTCCTCAGCCGAGAAGCCCATTCAAAGCCGAGTCTGTTGCATGTAAACATGACTTCTGTTTGCAAACCAGCTAATTCCTTTTTGTTTCATTTCGCGAATTCATGGTGAGGTTTGTATCGGAATGCTTTACAGGACGCCATGTTGACAGTCATCCTTTAAGTGTGAACATTGAACTCCAGGCCGTAGGTGCCAATTCAATGAATCCACATTCAAATATTAGACCCATACAGAATATTCCATTAAACATTCTTTAACCTTTGAGTAAAACTCAACGGGATTGGACAAAACAAGGTTATACATATGAAACACCTATAATTCAGAACCTGTAACTGGCTTTGAAGTCAAGCAGGGCTTTAACATTCAATGTGAGTAGGTTTTTTAAAAAAAAAATCTCCAGGGAAATGATGATTAAAGAAAACACCTGTCCAAAGGCGAACTGATGGGTGCAGTGGGCTCGTCAGGGAAGAGAACGGGAGAGCCGAGGAGACAGAAGAGCAGACCTATGGCACTGGTTCATGCAGCCCATAGAGGCGGCGGCACCCACCGGGCGGCTCGGGGGCTGATGCCGGCCGTTAACCTCCACCGAGCAGTGAGTGCCTCTGCATCAGACAGGCAGATGGGTAGTGGACAGAGGGACGAATCACTGGAGCACATGAGCCTTAGGAGGCGTGCCCGAGTTTGCCTCATAGAGCGTCCTAAGGAAGTACCTTCCCCCAGGAGCTTCGTGTTTCCCCTCGGCAAGGTCACATGTGTGAAACGTGTGACGGTGGGCACTGAGAAGGTAAGCCAGAGCATCGGCGTCAGCTCCAGGCCCACGGTACCATCATGTCGGCCTCCAGCTTACGACAGTCCCTAGGAGAACCGTGCGGCCCCGGGCAGCATCACTTCCCACGTGCCGGCCTCCACCCCAGCTCTCCAAACCACAACTGATGAACTTTCCGAACCGGTTCCGCAGCGAGCGTGGACTTTTTGGCAACAATTCAAAGTGAAGAGTTCCCTTTGAGGGTCCCAGGACCGCTCGCTTCCTCCACGCTAGTCGTCCCCGGGACCCCATCCCAGGAGGACACACAGCCCGTGCCACCCTATACAGGTGTAGAAGCGGGAACAAACGCATCATCTAACTGACTGAAAATGGCTCTTTCCAGCATGGACTGTTTGGAGGCAGTGCACAGCCCAGCCTCTAACAGCCCCCACCCCTGAGGCCAGGGAGCACTGGGCGGCTGGGAAGGTAGCGATTTGAGCCGTGAGCGGGGAGGCCCAGGGACGGGACCCTGGCGCACCGCCCCAGAGCTGTCGCGGCGCGTACCTGCAGTCAGCTGCCCGGGCGCTCCTGGGACCGGGTGTGCTCCCTCGGAAGGTCGGAGCTCCAGACGCCCCTCCAGGTGACTTCACCAAGTCTCCTTCAGGTTCATTTTCTAAGGACAGAACAACACAGAGGCATCAGCGACAGGAGAGAGGAGGGCGGACGCCGTCTCCCCCGGTGCTGCCCCCTCAGGACAAGGTCCACTGGAGTACGGACTGCTCGCGAGGAGGCACGCGGACGGCCGTGATGCACAAGCGGACGTGCTTCTAAACATCTAGTCAGGTTACTCTGAAATCCAAGGTTTTTAACAGTTTGAAATACGTGTCTAGGTTTGAAGGTAAAACTAAGTGCACTTAATATTTAGATTGTACAGTTAGCAGCCAATTTGGAAGACTGTTGCCTTTTTAACACTTTGGTGCAATTATGAAACAATTTAATAAGTGAGAACTATTTTAGATGTGTAACTCTTTCTTGGAAATATCGGGACTTCGTTCATAATAAAATTAGTCATCAAATTCCTGTTGATGACAAGGAATTTTCTAGATGTCACCTCGATTTTATTTTAGGGGCAGAACAACAAAATACATCATCTTCATTAACGCAAATTTTCAATTTGTGAGCTCTCTATCTGGGTTTTCTGCAGTATCGTCTCAGGATTAGGAACTCTGGACTCTTTTAATTGGAAAATACCCAGATCATTTCAAACTATAGTGTAAAGAGAGAATTTATTTTGTCAAAAAGAAGATGGACAGAATATTAGAAAGTGGAGGAGCGAGGGGTCTCTGGTTTAAAGCTATTGTTTCTGGTGCAAACCTCCAAATTCAGAGAAGCTCATTAAATCGAGTCTGTGGCAATAACAGAGAAGTGCTAATGGGCAGCAGTGAAGTGTGTCAGGCAAATGAAGGGACCCCGAGGGCTCCGCACTGCTTACCATCAGCTATATTCTGTAGCATTACCATAAATCCTCGAAAAGATACTGTACCTCACTTCCTGCGTGCTCCCTCGCAATAAAAGAAATATTCAGGGTGCTTGGCGAGTGGGATTTAAAATAAGCTAACACACAATTTCCTATGAAATTCACAGGCAGCCTATAAAATGCAACCATAACAAATGTTATCGGTTTCCCTAATAAGAATTGACCAAAACAAACACATAAAGAACAGAATAATTTGGAAATACGCACATGGAGCTAGAAAGATGTTAAAATTACTCTGAAAAGTCAAGGCTGAAAGATAAAATGAGAGTTAGTGTATTTTTCTGTGTATCAAATTCTAGAATCATTAGCTTGGAGTTACTGTGGAACATTTTTAAATGTATTAAGCTTTTAATACACATGATTTGTGGTTTTATTTAGAGCAGCCTACAGCCATCTCTCCTGGAGAATCTTTGAGGGGGACAGCGTGTTTAGTGGTCTTTTCCTGGCTGCCTGTGCTCAAAACACTCCAGATACACATGCACGCACACACATGCACACGTAATATAAATGCAGGAGATTCTTTTCAACACAAAGTGTTCTTTTATTTAGTGTGGTTTGCAAACCTAACGTTTATGTGATGGAAGCAAGTGCCCCCTGAACCTCCTCCCACCAGATACACGCCTAACAACCATCTAGGTTCAAACCAGCCTTCTGGGAGGTACAGCAACGTCTTCCGCATGCTGGTCACTAACGCGCAGCATTCAGAGTCCTCACCCTCCTGGACGAGGTGCGAGCCCACACACGGGCGCTCTGCATCCGGACACTGAGGGCTGAAGACAGATGTGCGCTTCGTGGACGTTTCCTGCGATGTAGCCTCTGCTACTTTGACTTTCTGAAACCCAGTCCTGCTCTTCCCACCAGATCTGACTAAGGCGGCTACATGGAACCCTGATAAGATTGCTGTGGAAATCATCACATGATGGTTTAAAATGATAATAATTGGGGCGCCTGGGAGGCTCAGTGGGTTAAGCGTCTAACTCTGGCTCAGGTCATGATCTCACGGTTCGGGAGTTTGAACCCCGTGTCGGGCTCGGTGTGGTGCACAGAGCCTGCTTCAGATCCTCTGCCTCCCTCTCTCTGCCCCTCCCCTGCTCGCACGCTCTCTCTCAAAAACAAGTAGAAACATTTATAAAATACATATAATTATTTTCATGAACTATTAGTGAATATATAGACTGTCATGTGTGAAATATTTCTAGATAAGCCAGAACCATCCTAGCATTAGATGGTGTGAACACTTTTGTTTCACTGAACTTCCCTCTCAGACAATGATAGGGCTGGGCCAAAAATGCATTTTCTTTATCTCCCGAACACCAAATACCTGGCTTCCCCCTGCCTGGCTGGCACTGGACATAATTCCTGGCCAGCAAA
>JAESUZ010003969.1:0-80702 GCA_017311185.1 Proteles cristata cristata
AGAGACACATATGCTGAGTTCTGAGACTACTTTCCTCTTCTTATTTCATTAAAATTTTTAAAATGTTTTTTATTTATTTCTGAGAGAGAGACAGCGTGAGCAGGGGAGGGTCAGAGAGAGAGGGAGACACAGAATCCGAAGCAGGCTCCAGACTCTGAGCTGACTGTCAGCACAGAGCCCAACGCAGGGCTTGAACCCATGAACCGTGAGATCATGACCTGAGCCGAAGTTGTACACTTAACTGACTGAGCCACCCAGGCGCCCCAATTTCCTCTTCTTATTTCATCTGTGTTTTTTATGCATGTTATCAGAGAGGTGATGACACTTTTCTGGGGCTTTGTGTCCAGGAATCTGAGTATCTTTAGTTATCAGAACTGGTAAGTTAACTGCCAGATTGCTTTTGAATTATTTTTGTGCAACTTCACCAACCCTAAAAGGTTATAGAGGTTTGAGTAATAAAGCGACTCTTGGGAGTTAGGGTGACTGAAGTTTCTCCTTTATTTTTTATTTATTTATTTATTTATTTATTTATTTATTTATTTATTTATTTAATTTATGTACTTACTTATTATTTATAGATAGAATGTGGGAGAGCAGCAGAGAAAGAAAGGAGAAAGAGGGAGAGAGAGAATCCTAAAGCTCCATACTGTCAGCATAGAGCCCAGCATGGGGCTTGAACTCATGAAACTGTGAGATCATGACCTGAGCTGAAGTCAAGAGTCAGACGTCTAACCAACTGAGCCACCAAGGTGCCCCTGAAGTTTCTCCTTTAGAAAAATATTTCTTTTTTTTTTTTAATTTTTTTTTAATGTTTTATTTATTTTTAGGAGAGAGAGACAGCGTGAGCAGGGGAGGGTGAGAGAGAGGGAGTCACAGACTGAAACAGGCTCCAGACTCTGAGCTGTCAGCCCAGAGCCCGACGCGGGGCTCTAACCCACGAACCGCGAGATCGTGACCCAAGCGAAAGTCGGACGCTTCACCGACTAAGCCACCCAGGCGCCCCTATTTTGACTTTTATTTGTTGTTGTTGTTGTTGTTATGGCTGAGTTGTAGGAGTTCTCTGTCTGTTCTGGGATATTTACCCCTCATCAGATCGAGGATTTGCAAATATTTCCTCCCATTCTGTGAGTTATCTTTGTACTTTGCAGGCAGTATCTTTTGATGCACAAAACGTAAACTTTTCATGAGGTCCAGTTTGTCTTCTTTCTATTGTTACCGACAGGTACGATATTATTAAAAAAAAATGAATCTATTAGTGAATGAATGGACAGTTAGGTGGATGGATGGATGTGTGGGATTAGATGTATAGATGATTCTATAATCGGATGGGGGATAGATGGATATTTGGATGAGTGGCTGGATGGGCAGCTAAGATGGTGGATGGGCGGTTGAGGGGATAAATGGGTAGATGGGGGGTTGGCTGAGTAGGTGGGTAGAGGGATGGACAAATGGGCAGGTGAGTGAGTGGACAGATGAATAGATCATCTCATGGGCATATGAGTAGGTGGAGGGATGGGTGGATGGGCAGAGGCGAAATTCTGGCCACCTACTGAGGTCTCCAGATGTAACCCAGGCACCATCCGGATGAGTACTGGCTTATTTTCTGACCCCAGCTTGACTCAGTTTAACTCTATGGACACACATTCTTTCTGTCTAGGTTCACCTTCTTTCATTCTTCCTCCGGGTCTCCAAGGATCTTAACCTGGAGCTCAGAGCAAAGTGAGCTCCTGGCTTGTCAGCTGACCTTCTTGGCGGTAAGAACCCGGAGGGAAGAGCCTGCATCCTCTGGGGACAGGGTGCCCCACCAGCTCTCCAGCAAGCCGGGGGTCTGCTCTTATGCCTTTCCCGGCCACGCGGCCTCTCTAGAAGCTTCTGTGCGGCACCCAACGCCCCGACAGCCCCTCTCTGCCCCCACCCCACCTGTGTGCCCTTGCCCATCCGGGTCGGTGGGGGGCGGGGTGAATCAGAGGGAGGGTCCTCCAGGAGGTCAGCCCCCTCAAGACCCCTGTCTTGTGTCCCAGGGCCCCCCGCCGGCAGCCATGGACGGGGGTCTCCCGGGCCTGCCCCTGCGGCCCGGAGTGCACGTCAGGGGCCCGGCCCTCCGCAGGCAGCGGGAGTTCACGCCCGCGGAGAAGAAGGACACGGTTTACTGGGAGAAGCGCAGGAAGAACAACGAAGCGGCCAAGCGCTCCCGGGAGAAGCGGCGTCTCAACGACGCGGCCCTCGAGGGCCGCCTGGCCCTGCTGCTGCAGGAGAACGCGGCGCTCAGGGCCGAGCTGTGGGCGCTGCGGCACGGCCTTGGCCTCCCGCCCGCCGCCGCGCCCCTGCCGGCCGTGCTGTGGGGGGCGCCCTGGCCCGCAGACCCCCGCGCCCGGGCCGCGCCGCTGCCCGCGCTCCCCGGCCCGCACGGCTGCCTCTGGAGGCCGTGCGCCCTGGACGCCTGCGCTCCGGGACGCGCGTGCTGCCCGGGAACCCACAAGTGGACCGGCCTGGCCGCCTCCCCCAGGCGCCCCCAGGACCCCGCGCCCCCCGCCCCCAAGAGGACGGACGCGGCCTTATTCGGCTGTCCCCTCCTGGACGCGCGCGGGGGCGCCAGGCCGGAGCGCAGGCCCTTCTGGCGGCTGTGGTCAGCCGTGCCCCCCGGTTACCAGCCCTCGGGGCCCTCCGATGTGTTGCTGACGCCCGCTGCTGAGCCCACGGAGCTGCCTCCCCCGGGGGCCTACCCCGGCCCTGGGGGAGACTCTGAGGGTCAGCCCTCCCTGCCCCACAAACTGCGCCTCAAGTCCCAAACCCCGGGCAGAGCGCCTCCAGGGTGGGCAGAGGCCCGGGGCCCCCTCTGATGCGCCCCCCACCCCACCCCCGGCGGGGCCAGGCCTCCAAGGGGATGTTGGGACTGAGCACGGGTTTGTGTGGGGAAGATGAGTGGCTGGGGGTGGGGGGCTCGGAGGGGGTCCGCCGCTCAGTGTCCAGGCCTCTGGGAGGAGGGGACAGGGTTTCAGCTTGGATCATAGGGTTCCCATCTGGGCTTTGAGTCATCACTCTCCCTCCCTTCCTTCCTTCCCTCCTCCCTCCCTGACTTCCATCCATCCATCATCCATCCATTCATTCATTCATTCATTCTCTCACACATTAACTCTCACAGTTTCCCTGTCCCCTCACCCACCCACTCGTGATCTTTCAACCCTCCCTCTGTGCTCAGCCTGGCGACAAGTGTGACGTCACCCTCCCGGCTTTGGGGTCCCTAATCTGGAGGTAGTGGTGGGGGGTCAGGGTTAGACATACTGAGGGCCAGACTCAAGAAGGAGGTAATGTCCCAGGGTGTCTGCACCCTTATTTCTCGGGCTCCCCTTGAAACTTACGTACCAGCTAGTTGGGGTCAGACTTACCCGGTTCAGATGGCTTCCCCTGTGTCTGGGGTCAGGATCTCGACGCAGTGGAAGACGTCAGCAATGTTGGGGGCGGGGGTCCACTTCTCTCTCCCTGGCCTCAGCACGCACGCCGCCAGCTGGACGGGAGAAGGGGCCCTTCTGCAGGGAAGGTGTCCCAGGGACCCTGAGCCCCGAGCCCATCAGACCGTCCCTCCTCACTTTCTCACCCCGAACTTCAGTTGTGGGGAGAACGGGGCGAGGGGGCCTCCTCTGGACTGCTGCAGTCTCCGAGTCCTGGATGCCCTTGGCCAGTTAGCTCTGGGTCACTGGGCCTCAGGCCTCAGCCCCCCCATCTCCCAGCAGACTCAGGGGCTGGGCCCTTCTCCGCCTTCCTCCACAGTCACAAACAAGAGCACTGCTCCTATACTGGGCAGCGTAGGGAACTCGCAGGCCTCTCACCCTGCTGGGCACAGATGTCGGAGGCGGCGGGGGGGGGGCGGGGGGGTTGGCCAGCACTGCTCCTCGAAGGAATGTGCTGCTGGCTCAGCCACGGCCCCTGGGCACAGGCAGGTGGGAGACACCCAAATGCCTTTGGTCTTGGCTCAGAGACTCACACCTCCCAAGAGTGTCCTGGGGAGGCAGGAAGGAGGGCTGCCTGGAGGAAGCAGCTCCAGCCTGTCCCTCCCCGGACAGTGCCCACAGCTGGGAGGGTGGAGCCTGGGAGTGCACAGGTGCTGACGTCCAATGCAAAGGGGCCACACAGCTGTGGCTGATCCTGCACAAAGGCCTTTAGTGAACGTTTTAAAAAGCTTAAGGGGGAGGGAAGAAGGAAGTGGGGGTGGCTGTGTAGAACCCTGCTACTGGGAGATGTAGGTGGCTTCGTGCTTCCTGACAGTGCCACCTGGTTGGTGTCAGAGGGTCCGAGGTGTCTGGGCCCAGCGCGCTCAGGCCCTGTGGACTCAGGGGAGTGGGGGCTGGCTACCCTTGGGTCACTCAGGCCCCCTTTAACCTTCCAGCCCCAGTTGGAAAAGCCCAGAGAAGAATCTTCCTAAAGCAAATCGTAGAATCTCCACATCAGGAGGGACCCCTGGAATCTCTCAACGGGTGCTCATCCAGTCTCTATTTGAATGCCTCTAGAAATGGAGAACTCACTTCCTCTAAAACTCATCACTACTTCTCTGGAGTCAAAATCTGCTCTCTTGCACACCTTCGACCTCCGCTCTTGTTCTTACCTCTGGAGGGGCTGCTCAGAAGCCCATCCCACCCTCCTGCCTCCCTCCCTCTGCCTGGAGGTAGCTGACATGGTAGAACAAGCCACCATTTCCTCCTCTCCAAAGGAGAAACCACCAAACACACCTCAGATAGCTTGAGAAGATTAAATCTCATTTATTGTGCACAGAGCACTTTATACACAGCAAGTGTTCAACACATGTTAACTCCCCTCCCTTCCTTTCTTTTTTTGGAAAGTCTCATGTTCCCAGCCCCAGAGTAGCACTTTCTTCAGGGAAAATGTCCTTTTGGGTTTTACAGTTCTTTCCCTTTGTCCTGGTCTGTGCAACCCTCCCCCCCTGCCTTTTTTTCTTTTCTTTTCTTTTTTCTTTTTTGGTCAATGCTCTTTATATATGACGGCTCTGGGAATTATGAATCATTTCTTCATCAAATGCATATTTTTCCCAACAAATATATTTTTGAGCTCCCACTATGTGTCCAATAGGAACCAGAGGAGAGAAACGGTGCTCCAGACTGCAGAGGTTGCCAGGGGAACCTTGCACAAACATCTAGAACATTCATATTGATTACTCTCCGGTGCTGGGCTCTGGGACCACAGGCGTGGCCTCTGCCCTCTAAGAGCCAGCAGGCAGACTTCCACGGGGCTGCCCAGGAGCTGCTGCTGTAAGAACTTTAGTGGCACACCCCACCTTGGGGTCTCCATGGGCCCCTCAGGTTATGTCTGTCACGCTCAAGATTGACTCTGCAGCCAAATTTTAGGACACTCTGCACCCGTACGTTATGTTGCTTCTTTCACCCATCCTTGAAGCCTGAGATCTTTTTGGCTACAGATGTGTGAAATTTTCTTCCTGCCTCAGGTACACCTGATCCACGTAGAGAGTGTGCAGTATGCACTGAATGAAAGTTTCTGCTCGCTAGGTTGGTGATTCCCAGGGGGCAGAGATAAAAAGAGCCGAAGATGCACTGAGGCCATGTTTATCTCTCCTGTCTGTTAAGGATTCACAGACACATCCTGGCTGAACTCTGCGTTGCCTGGATCCCGGATACTCAAGTCCTGGTCTACGGACCAGCAGCCCAGCATCACCCAGGAGCTTTCTGGAAATGCAGACTCTCAGGCGCCTCCCGGAGCCACTGAATCAGAACCTGCGTTTTCATGAGCTCCCAAGAGACTCATGTACACGTTAAAGTTTGGGAGCCATTGATACAGGGCAGAGGTTGGAGGATTTTCCTGTGCGGGACTGGAGAGTAAATGTTTTGGCTTTGTGAGCCAACAGCCGCTGTCATGCCTACTCTGCTCTGTCTTTTTGGTGTGAAAGCAGCCGTAGGCGATATGTAAATGAGTGGGTGTAGCTGTGTTCTAATAAAACTTTATTTCCCAAAACAGGTGTGGTCAGATTTGGCCTGTTGGCTGTTTGCTGATGGTGTACCCCCAGGAGTGGAAGGGGGCACCTTAGGGGTGCTTGTCTTTAACCCTGATATTGCCAACGTGTTCTGCAGAGCAGCGTTGCCAATTTGCAGTCCCTTGCGCATAAACCAATTTTGTTTTCTGCCAACTCTTGGTCATTTGACTTTTGCCTATTTGGGGGAGAGGGTGTAAAATGGTTTAACCTGTGTTCCTCTGTTAACTATCTTTGCCAAAATTGGTTGGCCCCTTGGATTTCCTCTTCTATGAATTGACTGTGCTGCCAGAATAGTTACCTTTTTCTTACCGATTTCTCAGAACTCTTTATATATTCCAGATATATGTCCTTTGCCACATATGAACATCACAGACTTTTTGTCTGACTTGTCTTTTCATCTTATTCCTGGGGTGTTTTATTTCAGCAAAGTTGGAAAACGGGATGTATGCACACTTATCAATCTTTTTTTTCCTGGTTTGTACATTTCTGCTTGTTTAAGGATCCTTTCGTGTCTCAAGGTCATCAAGATATTCTCTCAGATGCTCCTCTAAATGTTTCCGAGTTTCACACTTCACATGAAAGTATTCAGCCCAGCCCCCCTCTGTCTCTCTCATTCTGTTGCATGAAGTGCCGTTATTCAAACTTTGCTTAGAGGTGCTCATTTCATTATAAACCTCTTGAATCAGACTTTCCAGGAGACAGGCTTTGAGATCTGTATTTTTTACTAGCTCTGAGGTGATTCTTACAATAGGGAAAAGATGGTGCGGTGATGAGCAGATGGGTGGGGGAGGGCAGCCGCCGTCCTGGCTGGCTGGTTTCATTCACACCATGCGGCCTCCCTTGCTTATCTGTAAACAGGATTCCCACGGCTTCTTGTGAAGATTAAGTGAGACACAGTCCAGATACAGCAGAGGGCGCTTCGCCTGGGGCCTGGGTTGTTTCTCCTCGTGGGGTCTAAGCTTATGGCTAGAACAATTATTCATTCATTCGTTCATCGTTTGAAAAACTGATTTACTCGTGCAGCAAATATGTATTGATCATATACTGTGTTCGAGGCACAGGAAAGAGCAGGAAACCAAAGAAATGTCGTTTCTGTCTCCACGGCGCTGACAGCCTAGCTGGGGAGGCAGATACATAGACACCAAACGGAGGATCCATGCGGATAAGTATCATGCAGAGAAAAGAGGCGGGGTGGGGGGGGGGCCGCTTGGGAGAGGTGGCAGTGGATGTGTTGTAACAATTGAAACAGGGAGGTGGGGTCCGTTTTCTCGCTGAGAAGGTGCTATTTGTGCAGAGGCTTGAGGGACCCATGCATGTACTGGAGGAAGATCACGCCCAGGCAGGAGAGAGCAGCCCGTGATAAGGCCCTGGGGCAGGACTGTGCCTCATGAGAAACGTGGAGGAGGCCCGTGGGGGTAGAGGCGAGAGCGAGCGAGGGGGGGAGAGGGAGGAGGCGAGGAAGGGGAGGTGATGGGGCAGGCCGTGCCGAAACTGTGGGCCGTGGCTTTTTCTGTAAGTGAGCTGGGGGTGCCGGGGAGTTTCTGAGCGGACTTCTGCTGTAACTGTCCCTGCCCGACCCCACTCCATCCTGTGGTGTGTGGGGCTGAGTGAAAATAAATAAACCCACCGCATCGGTGCAGGGGAACTGGCTCACTGCCTGAGAAAGGGGGTGACTGACCACATTGTCAGTGCTCATCTCCCCCGCGGAGAGGGAGAGACCAGGGCGTTCCTTCCGTCCCCGGTTCTGACCCCTTCTGAGATCTGAGGGCTGGGCAGGTGGGGCTGCTCCTTGAGGAGGGAGGTGTTCGTGCTACCTTCCACCAATAACCACTTGAGACAAACGTGGGGGATGGCAGCCTGTCAGGTGCATGTGGGGGACGCCAGAAAGGCCGAGGGCCGCTGAGGTGAGGGAGCCCGTGAGGAGGGGCCTGGGAGCAGCTGAGGTTCAGGAACCAGAAGGGCTGGGGGTAATCTGGAGAGAAGGGGGCTCTGGCTGGGGACGGCCCTGCAAGGCCAGGACGTGAGAAGGGGGCAGAGGTTTGCACCCGTCCCATAGTTACCATGATCCCCAAGGGTCTGTCGCCCAGGACAAACGGGCGTATTTCCTGGCCGCCTGGTTTGAGCCAGGACCTTGAATTTTGTCCGCTTGCTCTCTGCAAAAGTCTTCATTATTCTCCTCATTAACAGATGGGAGGACTGAGGCTTAGAGCGGCGCACGCCTTGCCCAGTGTCAGGCCCCGCCTCGCCGTGCGCGCATCACAGCCAGCTTCCTCTCCCCAGAGCTCCGCCTCAGATCTGAGCACTTGCTCTTCCCTCCGCTGCAATGCTTTTCCCTGCAGCAGCTTAGCCTGACTCTCCTTTTCCTTCCTCAGGTCTTGGCTCAAACGCTACTTTCTCGAGAAAGGCTTTCCCTGAACCCTCACTCCAGTACGTCTCGACTGTTTGCATCGGACCCCGCACACCGCGGGTGCTCAGTGCACGCTTGTTGAATGAGCGAGCCAGGCGCAGAGGAACAATGCTTCTGCCGGCGACAGCCCGGACTGCAGGGGGGCCCCGTGTCCCTGGGTCGGAGGCCCCTCCCTGCCTGGCGGGCAGGGGGGCGGGGGGCCGCTCTGCCCTGCTCGCTGCAGCGTCCCTGGTATTTGGGGCCTGTCACACCGCCGGTGGTGACCAGTGCTCTCTAACTGAATCGGGGTTTGACAAGGAAGCAAGGGCCACAGCGTGGGGCAGAGGGACACTAGGAGAAGGACACGGTTACATGGGTGGCTCGTTCATTCACTCACTCACTCATTCACTCACGCATTCATTCACTCACTCACTCACTCATTCACTCACTCACTCATTCACTCACTCATTCACTCACTCACTCATTCACTCACTCACTCAGTCATTCACTCAGTCATTCACTCACACATTCATTCACTCACTCACTCACTCATTCACTCACTCACTCATTCACTCACTCATTCACTCATTCACTCACTCATTCACTCACTCACTCATTCACTCATTCACTCACTCAGTCATTCACTCACTCACTCACTCATTCATTCACTCATTCACTCACTCAGTCATTCACTCACTCAGTCATTCACTCACTCAATCATTCACTCACTCATTCACTCACGCATTCATTCACTCACTCTCACTCATTCACTCACTCACTCATTCACTCAACATTCATTCACTCACTCACTCATTCACTCACTCACTCACTCATTCACTCATTCTCATTCACTCACTCACTCATTCGCTCACTCAGTCATTCACTCATTCACTCACTCACTCATTCACTCACTCACTCATTCACTCACGCATTCATTCACTCACTCACTCACTCATTCACTCATTCACTCACTCACTCATTCATTCACTCACTCACTTGTTCACACATTCACTCACTGTTCACTCATTCACTCACTCATTCATTCATTGATTCACTCATTCACTCATTCATTCACCCACTCACTCACCCACTCACTCACTCACCCACTCACTCACTGATTCACTCATTCATTCGCCCACTCACTCACTCACTCATTCATTCACCCACTCATTCACTCACTCATTCATTCACTGATTCATTCATTCACTCACTTGTTCATTCATTCATTCATTCATTCACTCACTCACTCACTCACTCACTCACTCATTTATTCACAACTTTCTAGAGAGAATGAAGCCAGTTCCCTACCTGTCAGCTCCTGCCTTTTCAAGAATGAGGTGGACCAACTCCGAGTGAATGAGTAGATGGACAGGTTATGTCAGGTGCTGCTGAGGGCTGTGAGCTCACGAGCAGGATGCTGGGGCAGTCGGGGACTGGGGGGCGGTGGTCAGGGATGTGCCCCTGGAGGATACTTGGACTGAGTCCCAAAAAACATGTGTGAAAGAAAAACAGGAGCCCCCAAAGGCCGCATGTTGTGTGATTCCCCTTTATAGGAAATTTCTTGAATACCTAGAGACAGAGCCGAGTTGGTGGCTGAGGGGGCTGGGAGTGGGAGAAGGGGCTGTGTGCTTGGTATGGCATTTCCTCTTCAGGGATGAAAATGTGATAGCACAGCCTGGTAAATGCACCAAGCATCACTGAATTGTTCAGTGTGAAATGGTGCATGTTTCTAGAATTATTTTTTTTAAGATTTTATTTTTTGAAGTAATCCCTGCACCTGACGTGGGGCTTAAACTTACAGCCACGAGATCAAGAGTTGCACACTCTAATGACGGACCCAAGCAGGTGCCCCTAAAATGGTGAATTTCATGTTGTGAGAATAGTACCTCAATTTCAAACAATGGGAGTGAGCCAGCCATGCCTGGAGGACGGAGAGCACATGGGCATCTGGGAGCCAACAGGGAGGGAATGACCAGGGACCCATCAGCAGGCATAAGGGATGCTGGAGGAGGGGCCCCAGATGAACCCCCGACGGACCCCTGCCTGGACACATGGCCCTCGGGGGGGTGGGGGGAGGCAATCCTGCCTCCCTGGCTTTGTGGGGTGCCTGGGTGACCTGGGTGACATGCCTAGGCCCGCCTGGGTGGGAGTCACTTACATCATGTGCACGCGCACACACTCCAGCCTGTGTGTGTGCGTGTGTCACGACCCATGCATCGACACGTGTGTGCTCGGGGACCTGAGTGTAGCACATGCATGCACACTTGTGCCAGAGCCTGGGTGTGTAGGGGTCTCTCGATATGTGGCTCCTACCTCCTACTAGGGAGTGGGGTGGGCTGAAGGCTCAAAGACATGCGAGGATGCGGGGGGGCGCCCACCCATAAGGCCACAGCTTGGGCCCCCACCGCCCCCTCTCTCCCCACTGCTGTGGGCCCTGGGGGCTCCCCCGGCCTCCCCTCTGCTCCTCCTACTGTAAATTCTGAGAAATCCTCTGGGTGGTTTGGCCTTGCCCTTCCCCGCCGTCAGGGCTGTCCTGTGGCCACTGCCTTCCTGTCTTGGGGCCTGGGTGGGGGCTGTGAAGGGGGCAAAGGCTAAGAACGTCCCTTCCCCCAGCCTGGGTCCCCAGACAGAGGTGAGAGGGCCCTCCACAGCTTCTGGGGCCTCACGTCGCCTCTCTGCACCTCAGTATCCCCTTCTGTGGAGCGGAGATAAGAGTTTCATGCCTCGGAGGGAGGGGTGAAGGAGGGACCATCTGCCAGTGGTTAGAGCCGGGTGTCTGGCAGGCAGGGGGGCCTGATGCAGGCTGGCTGCTAACGTCATGCGCAGCCTCCACACCTCTGTCCTCTGCGTTCCCCAACCCAGAATGCCCTCCCTCTTGCCCCCTATCCAAACCCAGGGGTCATTCAAATCCCTGTTCTTCAGGAAACGGGGAGAGGCGTGCCACCAGCGGGGGCGGGGAGGCAGGGAACCTGGGTTCGAATCCAGGCTCTGCCACAGACAGGCTGGACACCTTCTGATGGGTCGCTATGGGGCCTGGTGCCTCGGTTTTCCCAGTCCGGTGCTTTGTGGTTCTAAGCCTCCCTGATGAACGACCTTCTGGCACCCTCCACCCCCAGCTTACTCTACTTCTCTGGATCCTGGGCCACCTTCCTTGGCCACAAACTGTGACGCTCTGGGAATTTTTGGTTTAGGAGGTTTTGTGGACCCTCCAGAGGCCTGCCTCTAACTCACACTCTGCCCCCTGATCCCCGAAAATGCAGCTTGAATCTGCCTCTTTCTCAACTTGGCCACCAGGTCGCATCTCCTGAGTTGCCTCAAATCGGGTTGGTCGCCCTGACGTGTCCGGTCCCTGCTCTCCCTCCTTCCATGGCTCCTGATTGCTCCTAGGGAAAAAAAAAAAAAAAAAACAAAGCCTTCCCTGCAGCTAGGATTGAAACACGAATCAGGAGAGCTTTTGTTCAAAAGGACAAAGGAGAGAAAGGGAGTGAGCACCCTGACCAGGAGGTCTGCAAGCCTCTCCGGAGTCAGGCACGAAGTGGGTTTCTTTTAGAGGTGCTGAATAAGCACATGGAGAGCCAGGTGTGGGGAGGCGGGATGTCCCCCTGGGGCTGGCCTAGTCTCTGGAGGGGCTGTCCGTTGGCTAAGGTGAGGACCCCCTAAGTCCAGGGCCTGGGGGAGCGGCGGCGAGGAGCTTAACCAAAGTTTGGTTAACAAGCATTGTGTTCCAGGGGCGCCAGGTGGCTCGGTCGGTTGAGCGACTGACTTGGCATCGGCTCAGGTCGTGATCTCAAAGTCGTGGGACTGAGCCCTGCGTCGGGCTCTGCGCTGAATGGTGTCCACTTGGGATTCTCTCTCTTCCTCTCTCTCTGCCCCTCCCCAACCATGCTCGCTCTCTGTCTCAGAATAAAGAAATCAACTTAAAATAAAACCAAGTGTTTGTGTTCTGATGGATCAGTTGGGACAGGCAGTTTGGTGGATGGCTTCTGAGGCAAAGTGAGAATTGGGAGGGTCTACGTCTGGTCTTCTCCTAGATGCACAAGGAAATCTGCAGATTTTCCAGAGACAGAGCAATGGGGCATGAGAGGTTGACGTATGTATGTATCTGTCTGTGGTTCTATCATTCTCTCTCCATAGATCCATAATCTATATGGTATCTATATGGTACATATATCTGTAGAGCTCTAGAGATATAGTTAGATCTATAGATATTTATAGATATCTCTGTATATTATATTGCTATAATGTCTTTGTGTTAAATATCAGATATTTATAAATCTCTCTATATATCTATTTATCTCTATGCCAGGCTACAGATATCCATCTAGACAGATAGATCTATAGCCAGATAAACATCTATACCTATATCCATCTACCTAGAAGTATACCTATAGCTTGGCATATCTCTTTATTATAAGAAATTGGCTCATGGAGGGGCGCCTGGGTGGCTTAGTCGGTTAAGCGTCCGACTTTCGCTTAGGTCATGATCTCGCGGTTCGTGGGTTCGAGCCCCGCGTCGGGCTCTGTGCTGACTGCCAGCTCAGAGCCTGGAGCCTGTTTCAGTCTGTGACTCCCTCTCTCTCTGACCCTCCCCTGCTCACGCTGTCTCTCTCCCTGGAAAAAAAAAAAAAAAAAAACATTAAAAAAAAAAAAAGAAATTGGCTCATGGAATTATGGAGGCTGTCAAGACCTTAGAGTTATAGGGTGAGTCATCAGGGTCAAGACAAGCCAAGTTCAAGTCCAAAGGCTGAAAAAAAAAAGGCCAGTGAGCCAGTCTGGGGGCTCTCAAGGAGGTAGAATTCTCTCTTGTTTTGAGGAGGGTGAGTTTTTTGGTTCAGGCCCTCAACTGATTGGATGAGGCCCACTCACATTCAGGAGGGCAATCACTTTACTCAGTCTCTTGGTTTAAATGATGATCTCATCCCCAAACACCCTCACCCTTACGGAGAATGCCCAGAATCATGTTTGACCAAATACTCAGTCAAGTTGACACATAAAACTAACCATCACAGGGGGCACATGGGGGTCCTAAGTCATATGCGGAGCTGTTCCTTGTAGCAAGCAGTTTCCCGGAATGCGAAGGGTGGGGGGGTTCCCTAACCTTCTCTGCTTTCTAAGATCACGAAGCTTGGGTAAAGTTCAAGATTGTCATAGCCTGTAAGGCCGTCAGCACCTGCCCCGTCCCTCTCTGCTCTCACCTCCTCCTCTCTCCCCCTCACCGCCTCTGCCATGTTTCTCGAACACACCAGGCTGGTTCTGCCTCCAGAGCTTTACCCTCATGGTTCCTTCTGCCTAGAATGCTCTTCCCTCCTCTTCTCAGCTCCTCTGTGACCACCAGGCACATCACCCGGTTACCATTTTCTTTGGGGCATTTTTTCCCACAATCTAAAATTCTTATTTGTTTTTTGCATTTATTGTCTTTCTTCTACTGGGCAGAAAGTTCTGGAATCACCAGCAAGTAGGTAAGTGTCGGTTGAGAACCTACTACCTGCCACTTCCAGCTCCTTCTTGGAAGTCGTCATGGATTGGGTCACACACGCAGATAGAATGTATAATCCTGATACATGTTCGGTGCGGCTGAAGCCTGGTGCGAGTGGGCCTGACCCACCTGGGTGGTCATGCAGGGTTTCCCAGAGGTGAGATCGGAAGTGGGGATAGGCATCAACTATGGGAAGAGGAGGAAAGAAAGTGTTCTGGGTGGAGGGGAGAGCGCATACAAAGGTCCTGAGGTGGGTGGGAAAGTGCTAAGGTGTGCGGGAATGGAATGCACTGGGGACGGCAATGAGGAGCCCATGAGGGGTTAGCAGGGCTTTGGTCCAGCTGTCAGTGGGATGCTGGGAAAATCCTTTAGCCTCAGGGCTATGGGGAACTGACAAGGGGTATTGAGTAGAAGAGGGGAATGGTTAGATTTGCTTCTTGCAGAAGAAATTTCCTGAGGTTTGAGGTGGGGGGAAGACTGGAAGGGGGAGGTGGGGATCCTGGGTGCTCATGGAGGGAAGCGGGTAGCAACCTGGCCTGTGTGACAGGCATGGGCAGGGGAGAAGGGGTGCAGAGCAAGGCCCAGGAGGTAAGATGAGCCTCTCCCCTCTGGGTCAGCTCCACCTTTTCCACGCCCCGCCCAGTGGCTTGGGTTAGCCCGGCATCAGCTGGGTTTTGGGGAAATCAGTTCGCTCCTTATCTTGAGCCTTCTGCCACCAGCCCAGCCCTTCTTCCTTTTCCTTCTCCACATCCGGCGGCCCCATCTGTCCATGCAAAGTTTTGGGAGGCCCCAGGTGACGGCTGAGGGTGAGGGTGTAGGTGTGTGTGTGTGTGTTTGAAAGGCTCTGTTAAGGCCAGAATTCCCTGCTGTCGGGAATTGCACTCCTCCTCCCCCTGCGCTGGGGTGAGGGTGGGCCCAGCTGCAGGTGGCCACCGTGGGTGGGGGCCGTGGTATGGTGATTTCCTGGTTTCTGTGGGAAGCAGGCCCTGCGGCCGTGGTCTTGAGGAGCCTGATCTTCCGGCCTCTCCTTCCTGGGCCAACCTCACGCCAGCAAACAGGCAGAGTCTTAGCCCCTTGACACATCCTGGTGCCTCCAACCACGAGGCTGGGATGAGGGCAAGGTAAGTGAGGCGCTCCTCTGAGCAAAATTTAAGGGGTACCCCAAACCTCAGTAATCAAAGTGAATATGTTTATTTTTTATGTTTTTTTTTTTAATTTATCTTTGAGAGAGAGAAAGATCATGGGTGGGAGAAGGCCAGAGAGAGAGAAAGAGAGAGAGAGGGAGACATAGAATCGGAAGGAGGCTTCAGGCTCTGAGCTGTCAGCACAAAGCCCGACGTGGGGCTTGATCCCACAAACTGTGAGATCATGACCTGAGCCAAAATCTGACATTCAACCAACTGAGCCACCCAGGTGTCCCCCCTTTTTTAAATGATTTTTTAAAATTTATTTTTGAGAGAGAGAGATCATGAGTGGGAGAAGACCAGGGAGAAAGAGAGAGAGGGAGAATATGTTTCTTTTTAAAATTGATGTATGTTTGGGACGCCTGGGTGGCTCAGTGGGTTAAGTGTTGGACTCTTGATTTCGGCTCAGGTCATGGTCTCACAGTTCATGAGTCTGAGCCCCGCATTAGGCTCTGTGCTGACAGCGCGGATCCTGCTTGGGATTCTCTCTCTCTTTCTCTCTCTCTCTGCCCTTCCTTCACTCATGCTCACGTGCTCTCTCTCAAAATAAATAACTAAATAAATAAAGACAATAAATGGACGTATGTTTGATACATAATATTGTGTGAATTTAAGGTGCCCACGTGTTGATTTGGTACATTTATATGTTTTCCGACCATTGCGTTTGCAGCCTAATTAGGGACTTTCTTAGGTTCGCATAATTGTCCTTTCTTCTTGTGGCCAAAGTAAGTTTGTTCTAGTCTCTTAGCAAGCTGGCTGCTTATAATAGAGTATTACTGTGATGCCATGTGATAGATCCCAAAGGCTCATGAGGCAAATCATACTTCAGGGCCGTTTGTTGGACATCGAGATCGTCTCCCAAACCATAAAGTTCGCCTTTTGAAAACCTCCAAGACAGAGAGCGAGCATGGTGGGGGAGGGGCAGAGAGAGAGGGAGAGAGAGAAAACGCATTTTCATGTCTAAAGCACAGATACACAATGAAATATAAACAGATATACAGCCGATCTGCGCTGTTAAACTTTCGTGGGGGATGATGAGGAAAAGAAACTGTCTAATAATGGTTGCACCTTGGGATGCAAGTCTCAGGGAAACAGCCACAATTCAGGTTCCTTGTGAAATCTTCCAAGACGTTCTGTGTATTTTCAAGCAAACCTCCATGTACTCATTTCACAGCCGTGAAGTGTTTCCGTCCGAGGGTGAAGAGCTGCCGTGTGTGGTGGATAACTGCTTTCACATCATTTTGCTCATGATCGATTGTATCTGAAGGAGAAATTCCTGGAAGTGCCATCGCTCGGGTACAGGTGTGCGCATGTGTCATTTAGGTAGTGGCTGTGCTCGCCCCGCACAGGGGTGGTACCAGCTTCCTTCCTCACCACCAAGGTGAGAGAATGCCAGTCCCCTCACCACCTCACCAATGTGGAGCGTTATCAAGCCTTTTGATCTTTGCCAGTCTGATGGGTTACAAATGGTATCATCGTATCGTGTTCATGTTCATTTCCATTATGAGACGGAGCGTCTTCTCCAGGGTAACAGAACCATGCATTTTGCTCTGTGAGCTCGTTTCATATCCTTTGCTAACTTTCCCATGCGCTATTGTAGTATTTTTTTCCTTATTGATTCTTTCCAAGAGCTCTTTATATATTACGGACATTTTCCCTTTGTGTTACGAGTTGTAGTTTTCTCCATTTGTCATTTGAAAATTATCATTGGGGGACCTAGGGGGCTCAGTCAGTTGAGTGTCCGACTCTCAATCTCAGCTCAGGTCTTGATCCCAGGGTTGTGAGTTCAAGCCCTTCATTGGGCTCCATGCCAGATATGAAGCCTACTTAAGAATAAAAAACAAAAAGAAAACAAACCCCACAAGAAATAAAACTGTTAATTAATTTAATAATTTTATTTATTTCTGAGAGAGAAAGAGATACACAGCATGAGCAGGGGAGGGTCAGAGAGAGAGGGAGATACAGAATCTGAAGCAGGCTCCAGGCCCTGAGCTGTCAGCACAGAGTCCGACGCGGGGCTCGAACCCACGAACCATGAGATCATTCCCTGAGGTGAAGTCAGACGCTTAACTGACTGAGCCACCCACGCGCCCCTAGTTTGTTTTTTTTTTTTTTTTTTTTTAATATTGTCATTTGGCTTGATTTTTTTCAGGGTGATTTTTACTTTGTAGATTATTTTTTATGTTTACATAAAGTCAACTGCTTTAATCATTCCTTTTATGGGATCTGAGCTTTGTATCATTCCGAGAAAGGGGTTACTTTAATAAGGACGGAAGTGGGAAGGAGCATTCTCAGGAGAGAGAATAGCAAGTGCAAAAGCCCTGAGGTAGGAAGGGGGCTTGGCATGTATCTGAGTCAGGGTTCTCCAGACAAATGGAACCAAGAAGATACACATGCAGGAAAAGGCAGACTTATTTTCCAGAACTGGTCACGTGATTGTGGAGGGTGACACAAAATCGGTAGAGTAGGCTGGAAGACTGGAAACCCAGAAGAGTTGCAGTTTGAATCCAAAGGTGACAGTCGTCTGGTAAAATTCCTTCTTTCTTGGGGGAGTTTAGTTTTTGTTCTCTAAAGGCCTTCAACTGATTAGATGAGGCCCACCCACACTATGAGGTGGGGGTAACCTGTTTTACTCAAAGTCTATGATTTAAATGTTAATCTCAATGAACAAATACCTTCATGGCAACACCTAGAATGGTGTTTGATCAAATATCGGCACCGTAGCCTAGTGAAGTTGACAACGCAAAATTTTACCACTTCTGGTCAACTTGGCATACACTGATCTCCTTAAACTCTGCTTTTGTGTCACCTGATACAGAGTCCCTGTGCCTTGTTCTGATCTCCCAGGACACAGAACAGGAATGCACACAGCCTGTGCGGGATGAAGCCCCCATCCCCCATCCTCCTGGAAGGATCCATGGGGGGGGTGGGCATGGGGAAGCTCAGGGTCTCCGGGGTCCTCAGTGCTCCGCATGGGTGTGGGGGGAGGGTGTGGGGCAGGCGGAGCGCAGAGGTTTACTTACAACTCCTGGGAGGAGGTGAATTTCCTAACAGCACACGCGAGGTAGTGTGCTCCCTATCGGTGGGGGGTGGGAGTGCGGGTGCCACGGGGAGGCGCACGTGTTACCAGAGCTGTAGAGAAAATTCCGCGTCAGGGAAGGTCTGGAGTTGGGCAGCCCTCAGTCTGGTCTAAATGAGAGTTCACTTAGCCACCCGGGTTGGGGAGGGGGGGGTGTCTGCTTCTCCTCACTTCCTGTAGCATCAGGACCCAGCCTGTCCCACATCCCTTCTGTGTGTGTGTGTGTGTGTGTGTGTGTGTGTGTGTGTGTGTGTGTGTGTGTGTGTGTGTGTGGCTGCCAATGCCCCGACACCGCTGTGCGGGGTGGATCTCGCTTGAGGTCTGGGAGGACTGGTTTGCTGCAGTCTGTGGTTCTCAAAGTGCTGCCTGGTCCCAGAGCCTTGAACTTGGAGGTGCTGCCCCCTTGTGGGAAGAATGGGAAGTTTCGCCTCACGACCCCGCAACCTCCTGGGCTGGGCGTTCTTGCTGGTGTTACAGGAAAGAACCAGGGGGTCTGGGAGGCCGACCTTGGGGGGGTCAGAACCCAGGGTGAGTCGGGGCGGGTCCAGGAGCGGACCGGGCGGGGCGCTGGGTTCGGGCAGGACGGAGCCGGCTGGGTGTTGGAAGCTTTAGTGCCCCGCCCCCGCAGCCCCCGCCCCCGCAGCCCCCGCCGCGCCGCCCGCGTCAGTGGCATTTGCGGTACACGATGTGGGGTCCCTGCTCCTCGTACTGCTGCCGCAGGACCCAGCAGGTCTGGAAGGCGCGCAGCGAGGCCAGGACGGAGCCCCCCATCCACACCGAGAAGTTTCTGGTAGGCTGCGCCGCCACCACCACGTGGGCCTCCGGGGGCTGCGTGCGCAGCAGCTCGGCCCTGAAGCGGCCCTCGAAGCCCTGGAAGAGCGAGGAGCCGCCGCAGAGCAGCACGTTCCGGGCCACGTCCGCGCGCGCCTCCAGGGGCACCTTGTGAAGGCTCCGTGCGGCCATGGCGGGGACGCCCACGGGCGACAGCCCCGGCATGTCCGGGGGACTGAACAGCAGCTCGGGGACCTGGCACAGCTCCTTGCCCAGCGTGACCGTCCGCCCGTCCGGCAGCTTCAGCGTCTGGCGGCGCGCCTGCTCCCGCAGGAAGTCGGGCGCCACGTAGCAGTAGCGGTGCTTGATGGCCTCGACCGCGCCCAGGTCGTGCTGGCCGAGCTGCAGGCCCGAGCCGAGGAGCACCTCCGCCAGGAAGGCGGTCAGGTGCGCGCCCGCCAGGTCCAGGCGCTCGACGGCGTGCGGCAGGCCGTAGCCCTGGAAGACGGGCGCGGCGCAGGTGACGCCGTGGCCCGTGTCCACCACCAGCCCGCTGACGCGCCCGTGCGCGTAGACCGACAGCACCGACTGCGAGGCCACGTACATGGCCGGGCAGCCCAGCGACTCGAAGGCCACCTCCACCAGCTTCTCGCGGTTGGTGCCGGGGCTGAAGGGCGGGTCGGAGAACAGCAGCGGGTGGTCGCGCGGCGGCGCGCGGAGGTCGTGCTCCAGCAGGTGGCGCCAGATGAGCTCGGCCGCGTCCCAGTCCAGCACGATGCCGCTCCGCACCGGCTGCACCAGCGTCAGCTGGGGGCGCTCGCGGGCCGCCTCGCCGATGAAAGTCTCCAGCCGCGGCGGCCCGGTGGCGGACGGCCTCCCGGGCTGGCAGCCCACGATGGTGGCCACCGTGTAGGTGGGCCGGGCCTGCCCCGCGAAGCCCACCTTACAGGTGCCCGTGCCCATGTCGATGACCACCGCGCCCGTCTTTGGAGGCAACTTGTCGCCCACCGTGCTGGGGGCCTCCTGCTGCAAGGTGTTGGTGGCCTCGACTGAGCTGGAGTTCCCGCCAGGCCTGGGGGCCTCCGGGGAGGGCTGGGGCTTCGTGGAGCTGGACTGATTCGCGTCCATGGACGCAGATGGCTGCCTGCTTTCTTCAGAGGCGCAGGGGTGTCAGGAGAAAAGGCCGAGGCCTGAGCAGGGCAGGCGCATGCGTAGAGAGGGGGGAGCCAGTGGTCTATGACATCACCCTGCCTGCCGCCCCCTTCAAAAGACTTCACAATGCAGGGGAGGGGTGGGGAGGGGGCTGAGCCTCTCCCAGAAAGCCGTCAGGATACTCATGTTCTGGATTTCCCCCCAAATTGGGAGAAGCAGGCTAGAGGGTGCCCAAGGAGAGGCCTCTGATCCAAACCCAGGACGACCCAAGACGCTTCTCTTGGGGCTTCCTTTTGAAGCTCTTTACAGTGTGGTAAGGGAGAGCTGGTCATAGGCCCCTTAGAATTTCATCTTAAAATTAATTTCATTAAAAATATTAACCCTATGGGGCGCCTGGGTGACTTGGTCAGTGAAGTGTCCGACTTCGGCTCAGGTCATGATCTCGCAGTTCGTGGGTTCAATCCCCGTGTTGGGCTCTGTGCTGACAGCTCGGAGCCTGAAGCCTGTTTCAGATTCTGTGCCTCCCTCTCTTTCTGCCCCTCCCCTGCTCATGCTCTGTCTCTCTCTCTCAAAAAAAAAAAAATTAAAAACTAAAATATTAACCCTTAAAATATTTATCAGAAGGTGATTGGCTAGCTGGTGTGCTTTACTGGTTTCCCAAAAGAAACAAAAGCCTGCCGGGGGGGGGCAAGGAGAGGCACAGACACCCCCCATACTGTTCTTTGATCCCTCTGCTCTTCCCCACACTTGGAACAGTCTCCTTGCCCCACTGCTGCAGAGCAGGAATTTGCTTCATCAAATCTCAGCAAGATGTCACCTCCACTTGGAAGCCTGCCCTGATTTCCCTTCCCTCTCTTTACTGCACGGTGGTGGTGATGAAGGGGTGTCTGTCTTCTCTCCAGGGACTTCTTCTAGAGAGGTCTCTGTAGGATCCAAAAAGGGAGCTTTCAGTAAGATAAAGCGGCAGGGCAGAATCAGGGAATTTCCTTCCTTTTTAAGGCCGAATAATATTCCATTGTGCGTGTACACCCCATTTTGCTTATCCATTCATCTGTTGTTGAATTTGGATTGCTTCCACGTTATTCCAGCTATTGGTAATTCTATTTTTAATGGTAAGTATTTTACAATCGATATATATATCAAATCAGCACATTGTGCAACGTAAACTCACACAATGTTATATGTCAGTTACATCTCAATAAAGCTGGAGGTGGGGAAGGACACAGCCCCTCAATAAACAGCTAAGCAAATGAACATTTCCAAAATCCTGTAGCAGATCACAAACAAGAATAAAAGCGCAACCTGTCTTGGGCCAGGATTAAATCTGGACACTGCTAGTAAATGATGCCTTCTTACTTCCATCTTCCTGTGACATTCAGCCCTTGTGCTGGAAATTTCTAGCATTCCACTCACACACACGTAATTGATTTGGTTTTACTAACAGGTGATACTAACACCACCAGAAGTGGGTTTTGAGGCAACTCTCCTGATGTGTTGTGGAGTCCGCGGACCTTATTTGAGGCAATCCCTTCTTCCCCAGTACGCCCCCTTCTGGATAATGTATGTGCAAGAAATGAACTCTTGTCTGCATTAAACAACTCCCCTCCCCCCTCCCAGCCCTGGCTGCCACCATCTACTTTCCTCGCTGTGGGTGTGACTCTTCTAGGGACCTCCTGGGAGCGAACTCCTACTGTCCTGCCGTGACTTGCTTATCTCACAGAGCCCAATGTGCTCAAAGTTCTACCACGCTGAAGCATGTGTCAGAATATTGTGAGAGACCATCATATTATTTTCCATAGTGGTTGCACCATTTTATGTTCCCACTGGCAATGTAGACGGTTCCAGTTTCTCCACGTCCTTACCATTTGTTTTTGTCTTTAAAAAATTTTTTTTGCTTTTTGCTTTTTAATTATAGCTACCCTAATGAGTGTGAGGTTGTAATAGAGTTTTAAGCGTCAGCATGTTAGAAAGATATGTTTAGTTACGTAAAGAATTGAATAGCTGATGTTCAGAGCCCAGCCTTCGGCATCCATGGTGATACAGGTATGTGCAGAAAGGGAGGTACTTTTCATTATTCCATATCATTCAACAGATCTGCAGGATGGACCCTTGAGCCCTTAGAAAATATTTTGGTGAATTTAGGTTACAGCCATTGAAGACAAAAATAAACATTCTCCCCAGCCCCTGCCCTTAAAGAATCATCATGGTGAGTGAAAAGGGTGTCAGAAGACAGCTTGGAATGGGGGTCAGGTCAATTTTCATCACATCTTGATGGTACTAAGTTCATTTTTCCTGATGGGGAAATAAAGGCTCAGATAGGTGAAGTAATATGCCCCAAATCACACAGCTAGGATGGCGCAAGAGCTCGATTTGAACCCAGATGTCTGAGATGCTGCAGTGGCTGAGCAGGAGTCTGGGAAATTGTGAGGTCTGAGTCATCTGAAACAGTAGAAATGGAGGCTGGAGCTTGTTGGCCTCAGTTTCCCCTATTGTGTCTGGCACATAATAGATACTAGGTTCGTGGATACTGCGGCAAAGAGGACAAAGCATCATGATTAGAGGCAACAAGGCAATGATTAGCTGCTGGGCTTTAAACCCTGCCCCCTTCCCCCCACTTTATAGAGAGAGGCAAACTACTAAACGAAAATCTCTGCACCTCAGTTTCCCCATTAGCAGATCCGAGGTAATAATAATACTGACTTCAAAGGGCAGCGATGTGGACGAGTTACTATTTGTGAAGTGTTTAGGTCAGTGCCTGGTACATGGTAAGTGCTATGTGAGGGTTACACAAATCACAGGTTTCCAAAAAGTGGAAACACCTGGGCAACAGCTCTGCGTGGAATTAGGGATCAAGATGGGCATTTCTCCTGAAAATGTATTTTTTTGGCGAGGGGGGGAGGGCACACGTCCTCCAGACTTCAGATCTGCGCCGCCGGCTTATCTGACAACCTGCGTGGGTCGTGAGGCTTTCCACGCGTCTGCGGTCGCTGGGAGCCGAGTTGTACAGCTTCCTGCCGAGAGGGGGCGCCCAAGATCACCAGCTTCTTTTTCTTTCCTTCAGCTGAGTCCTTCCTTCAGTGATTCGCTCGGGGGTTCCCAGCCTTGGTTGCAAATTAGGATCACCAGATGAACTTAAAAAAAAGAAATCTCCGTGTTCTGGCTGCCCCTCCAGACCATCTGAATTAGAAGTTCTGCAGATGGAGACGGAGCATGGGTGATGGTTTAAAGCCCCCAGGAGATCTTACTGTGAAGCAAGTGGGGATCCATGGATTTGGGTCTTCAGCATTTTCAAATTCTCCTCCTCCTCCTCTCTCCCCTCCCCTCCCTCTCCCCGTGCTGGAGTCCCCATTCCTAAGAAACTTCCAGGTAACGCTGATGCTCCCGGTTGGCCGGCTGGACCTTGAGGAGCGTTGTCCAGAGCCTTGTGCACATCTGAACGACGAAAGGAAAATCTCTCACCACAAAGCTTTTACGTAGAGAGATTCAGTCACGAGAAAACTACCATTTGCACAACTTGGACGACACCTGAGGCCATCATGCCAAGTAAGCAAGTCAGAGACAGACAAACACTGTGTGATCTCACTTCCACGTGGACTCGACCAAAGGTGAATCTGTAGAAACACAGACTAGAATGGTGGTTACCCGGGGCCGGGGGGTGGTGGTCAAAGGACACAAATTTCTGGTTATGAGTAAGTTCTGCAGATCTAATGTACAGGAGTCACTGTAGGGAAGGACTCGAAAGCTGCTAAGAGAGCAAGTCTGTCCTCGCCACAAAAATAGTGATGATGTAAAGCACCTGCTGGTAACAGTGTTGCAATGGGGAAGCGCATCCACCATTGTTCACTTCAAATGTTACACAGCCTTTCATGTCAGTTATATCTCCATAAAGCTGGGAAAATATAGGATAAAAGATATGATCGACACAGTGTTCCTATTTGTTCTCCAGGATTTATGGCAAGACAGCTCAGGTAATCAGTGCTTGATTGTCCTTGTTTATTGTGGTGTTTATGTTCTACATCGCGACTAACAGGAGTTAGTGACTCCTTTACTCTAGTTATATTGTCATCAACTGGTCAACTGATCTGTTTACATTAGAAGACATGCTTATTATTTAATTTTTTAAGGTTTACTTATTTTTGAGAGTGTGAGTGGGGGAGGGGCAGAGAGAGAGGGAGACACAGAATCTGAAGCAGCTCCAGGCTCTGAGCTGTCAGCACAGAGCCCGATGGGGGGCTTGAATTCACCAACCGTGAGATCATGACCTGAGCTGAAGTTGGATGCTTAACTGACTGAGCCCCCCAGGCGTCACATGTGTTTCCGTTTAAAGACACATGTAATTTGCATTATTGATCCTAGTAACACTGAACTCACAGCCAACATTACTGTACCTTATGCCTGAATGAAGCTTGTCTGGCACATGCATTTTCCCTGCAAGGCAGAGCACAGCCTTCTTGCACGTGGGGACTCTAGGCATCATGCTTCAGGCCACTTTAAACCGTGAACTATGGACAGAAAGTACAAAAATGTGAAACATGGGGCACTCAACAGACCGTGAAAAGGGCGCTTGTTTATGGTAGGAGAGCAGAGCAAGAAAGCAGAGCACTGCCTTGTTGAATCTCCGTGGGAAAGAAGCACGTAGGAACCTCAGAGTTTTTGCTGCTCTGTGTGTGTCTGCAAATGACCGTGAAAGTCCTAGAAGTACTGAGTTTGCAATTACAAAGAATTCAAGTAGGGCCCCTGGGCAGGTCAGTCAGTTAAGCGCCCGACTCTTGGTTTCCACTCAGGTCAGGGTATCAGGGTTTGTGAGTTTGAGCCCCCCATCGGGCTCTGCGCTGCTGGTGGGGAGCCTGCCTGGGATTCTCTCTCTCTCTCTCTCTCTCTCTCTCTTTCTCTTTCTGCCTTTCTCATATTTCTCTCTCTCTCAAAATAAATTAAAAATTCAAGTAGGTGAATTCTCACATATGGGCTCTGTGAATAATGAGGATTGACTGTACACACACGTACATGTACACATATCTGCACACACACATATCTACACTCTACACACACACTCAAGTGTCTGTGTGTATCCACCACCCAATGCAGGCAACAAAAATCAACAACAAACACAACAGAAGCCCTTTGTGGATCTCTCCCCAGAGAGGGTCGCGTTGCTGAATTGAGGGTGTTATTCACATGAAGGAAATGCCACTTTGGCCAGGACCCAGGCACCTCTCTCCTCTGTTGAATGAGCAGCTCCATCCATTCTTCGGTTTGGAAGTGGCTGCTCCCCAGCAATGCTGACCCACTTGACCTGCGGTGTGAACCACATTACCTGAGCAATCTTGCTCTAAACCCTGGAGAACAGATGGAAAGGCTGTATTGATCATGCCTTTTTATTCTATATTTTTGATGCTTTGACATTTTGGGGCCTTGCTGACCTGGGAGAGACTCCCCTCCCATGGCTAGCTTATTCCTAGCCAACCAGTGTACCTTTCGCAGGCAAACCGTCCCACCCAGAGCCCCTGCTCCGTGGGGCTCTCACATTGGGGGCCACTGTCTTCCTCCACTGATCACCCAGAGCCAGGTACGAGACGACAAGGGACAGCCCCTGAAGTTATTCAAACCCAGCCAGTCCTAAGCCTGCTTACCCTGCATTTCTCCCATGTCCCCCTTGCTCCTCCATCTCCTGCCTGATCCTGGAGCTTCTCTGAGGGGCCCCCAATGGTGTGCCATGACCCCTCTTCTTGGGAACTGTGAATAACAAGGCAGCTTTTCAACAGCAGTGCTCTCCCAACCCATGGGCCTCACATGCCCAGATCACAATAAACGTATCTCTTAAAACAGACTCCTCCCCTCGGGCTTCTGTTCAGAATGTTCAGTGGTGTTGGGAGGGCCCTGTGCTCTCCCCGCCATTCCTGGGTCCATTAAGAGCTGAGCACCGTTGCTTTCTCATGCTCTGCTGGGACAAATTGTAGATGCGAGGCACCTGACTCCACCGTCATTAACGTTCTCTGCAATGGAAAGGAGAAGCCAGAAGAGGCTTTTGATGTAACGCCTTCCGTCGGAACCTCCGTCCCTTGACAGGTAGCTCATCACTGCTTGGATGGAGAAGTGGCTGGTGGGCTCAGTGTGGAGTGACGCATTCCAGGGAGGTGTTCCCTCTGGGCTCCAGCTCAGTGGGCTTCAGAGCAAGGTAGGCAAGGAACCAGCAGGAGACGTCTTTCCCCTCTGTTTTGTGCAAACAGGATGCATAGCACTGCCCAAGGCCAGGTCTCAACTTCCCAGCCTGCGGACAAGATATCTGGACGTTTCATGTCCTCTTTCTGGGTTCAGCCCATCACGGCGTGTGGTGCTTAGTGACACAGGCTCCCCAGCGATGAGGGAATCGTCCTCACGCAGATCTTTACACAAGTGTTGCTAGTGTTCACAGGTGAGTTCTGGCCAGGTGTGCTGGTAAGAAAGTCTTTTTCCGTTTTTTTTTTTTAATCCTAAGCTTTCACATTTATGTAAATCCTCAACACATTCTTTTAAAAAAAATGTTTATTTTTGAGAGCCTGAGCATGCACAAGTGGGGGAGGTGCAGAGAGAGAGGGAGACACAGAATCCGAAGCAGCTCCAGGCTCCCAGCTGTCAGCACAGAGCCCGATGAGGGGCTCGAACTCAGAACTGTGAGATCATGACCTGAGTCGAAGTCGGACGCCCAACCGGCTGAGCCAGCCAGGCACCTCAATCTCTCAAAACTACCAAACACACAAAGTATTCTATCTGTTTAGTCTGGAAGAAACCTGTTTTGGAGGTTGAGCTGCTGCAGGCCGACTGGCTGACAGCTGTCAGCCTAGGATGCCTCCTCCACCATCACCCTAGAGATTCCCTTTTGGGTTGAATCCTCTCTTTCTTCTCTTTAGATTGATGTCCCTTTAGGAAGCACACAGGCTCCCTGAGTAAGAGTACAATGGAGACAATTTGGAAAACAAAACCAAAACCAAAAACCACCAGGTCTAAAAATGTATTTTATTCTTTTTTTTTTTAATGTTTTTTTTTCATTTATTTTTAGGAGAGAGGAGCAGCGTGAGCAGGGAGGGTCAGAGAGAGAGGAGTCACAGGTGAGAGCAGGCCCAGGCTCTGGCTGGCAGTCAGCACAGAGCCCGATGCGGGCTCAAACCCACGAACCTCGAGATCATGACCTAAGTGAGAGTCGGATGCTTAACCGACTAAGCCACCCAGGCGCCCCAAAATGTATTTTATTCTTATACTTAGATAGTTATTTGACCGGCTATAGAATTCTGGGTTATAATTACTTTTCCCTGAGCATTTTGAGGATTCTTTTTTTTTTTAATATTTTTATTTCTAGGAGAGAGAGAGAGAGCGCGTGAGCAGGGGAGGGTCAGAGAGAGAGGGGGACACAGAATCTGAACAGGCTCCGAGCTGGCAGTCAACACAGAGCCCTACGCGGGGCCCGAACCCACAAACCGCGAGATCATGACCTAAGCGAAAGTCGGACACTTAACCGACTAAGCCACCCAGGCGCCCCATTCCCTGAGCATTTTGAAAAGATCGCTCTCTTGTGTTCTAGCATTTGGTGTTCCTGTAGAAAAGTTCAAGGTCATTCTCATTCTCGACTTCTCGACTTTTGTAGGAAATCTGTTTTCTCTCTCTGGAAGCTTATGGTGTACATTCTTTTTTTTTTTTTTTTTAATTTCTTAATGTTTATTTGTTTTACAGAGAGAGAGGGACAGAACACAAATGGGGGAGGGGCAGAGAGGTGGAGACACAGAATCCGAAACAGGCTCCAGGCTCCGAGCTGTCAGCACAGAGCTGGATGCGGGGCCGAACCCACCAACCGCGAGATCATGACCTGAGCCGAAGTCGAATGCTTAACTGACTGAGTCACCCAGGCACCCTGGGCAATTTTCAATCTTGAAATTCACAGGTTTGATTCAGGGACCTCTTTCTTCTTGCCCCATATTTCCACCCATCTGAAATGCCTATTGTTCTGATGTTGGGCAATCTGGATTGATTCTATGATTTATTTACTATTTCTCTATTTTTCTCTGTGTCTTTTTGTTCTTTTGCGATATTTTCCCATAATATATATATATATATATATATTTATTTATTTATTTATTTATTTTTAAAAATTATTGAGAGAGAGAGAGAGAGAGAGAGAGAGAGAGAGAGAAAACAGGGGTAGAGAGAGAATCCCAAGCAGGCACCACGCTCAGCACAGAGATCCAGCGTGGGGCTCGATCCCATGACCTGGGATCATGACCTGAGCTGAGTTGGACACTCACTAGACCAAGCCCCCGAGGCGTTCCTCCAACCCCAAACATTTTGGATTTTAATTCTCTTATTGAGTTTTTCATTTCTCCTATCATTAAAAAAAATTCTAACAGATCCTTTTGTTCTTTAAAGAAAATTAAAATTTTTTTTTCATGTATACAGTCTTTTTAGTTACACCTCTGAGTTCTAGCCAATTATAGCTCTAATGTTACTCAGGGTTTCTTTTTGATTTCCTCCCTCAGTCCATTTCCTCCCAAGTGCTTTCAGTTTCAGTCTGACTGTTGTGGTCTCGTCTCTTGATACTGTTTGGTTAATTGGGTAAAAAGGTGTTGGCAAGCTCTGTGCACATGAGTTACTCTCATTTACTTTGTTTTTCTATTTAAGGTGATCTGGGTGGGGTATTTCCTTGGAGCTTCCTCAATGGTAGATCTATTGTTGTTGTTGTTGTTGTTAGAAGTGTTTGTGTTTTGTTATTTTGGACTGGGAGATGACCAGAAAAGCATTTCTAACAGAAGCCAGTTCTTTGGGTAGCTACCCCGAATGCCGGGTGAATGCTCCAATTCTTTCCCTGCACAGAGAGCTAGGATTTGGGTTGTGCTCCACCTGCTGGGTGCTGAGGTAGGTAAAGGTCTGTGGCCGGTGAGAGCATACTTGTCCAAATCCTCACCTGTGTTCTCTCTCAGTGGCTCCCCATCTGAGCACCTTCCCACCAGCGCTCAGACTCAGGCATGACAGAAACCAGTCCCTCAGGCAGCCCTGCAAAATATTAGAATTTTGGATTTACAGCCCAAGTCCTTTCCTTCCCTGCTCGGGGATAAGAGGGTGGGCTGGGGAGGCTTACTCCTGATTGTGTGGTGCTGTGGTGGCGGAGAGATTTTGGTGCAAAGGTGCCTCGTCTCGCCTATTGGCTTGAGAGGGTGCGGGAGCCCCTCAAGTAGTGTCTGAATTTTTCACAAAGAGACTTGATCCATGCGAATCGGTGTGTCTATGTGGGAAAGGAAGTCTGAGGCTTCCCATTCTGCCATCTAGCTGATGTTACAGCTAATCTCCTCTGGTATAAAGACCCAGATGAGGGGCGCCTGGGTGGTTCAGTCGGTTAAGTGTCCGACTTCAGCTCAAGTCATAATCTCACAGTTCGTGGGTTCGAGCTCCGTGTCGGGCTCTGTGCTGACAGCTCAGAGCCTGGAGCCTGTTTCGGATTCTGTGTCTCCCTCTCTCTCTGACCCTCCCCTGTTCACAGTCTCTCTCTCTCTCTCTTTCTCAGAAATAAATACAACAGTTAAAAAAAAAAAAGCCCCAGATGATCTTATTGGATTAGAGCCCGCCCTAATGATCTCATTTCAACTTAATTACTCATTTAAAGACCTTATCTCTAAAGATAATCATGTTCTGATATCCTGGTGGGGGGGAGGTTAGAATTTCCACATATGAATTTTATTTATTTATTTATTTTTTACAAATAGTTTATTGTCAAATTAGTTTCCACATAACACCCAGTGCTCATTCCCACAAGTGCCCTCCTCCATGCCCACCCCTCCTCCCCCCCACATCCACCAGTCCTCAGTTTTTGTCAGCATTCAAGAGTCTCTCATGGTTTGCCTCTCCCCCTTTCCCCACCATTTCCGCCCTTCTTCTCTCCATTGGTCCTCTGCTAAGCTCCTCCTAATCCTCCTATACGTGCACACATATGATATTTGTCTTTCTCTGCCTGACTTATTTCGCTCAGCATAACACCCTCAAGGTCCATCCATGTTGCTACACATGGCCAGATTTCATTGTTTCTCATTGCCATGTAGTATTCCATGGTATAGATAAACCACATCTTCTTGATCCATTCATCTGTTGATGAACACTTAGACTCTTTCCATGTTTAGCTATTGTGGAGAGTGCTGCTATGAACATTGGGGTACATGTGCTCCTATGCATTAACATTTCTGTATCCCTTGGGTAAATTCCTAGCAGTGCTATTGCTGGGTCATAGGGGAGTTCTAGTGTTAGTTTCCTGAGGAACCTCCACACTGTTTTCAGAGGGGCTGTACCAGTTTACATTCCCACCAACAGTGTAGGAGGGTGCCCGTTTCTCCACATCCTCGCCAGCATCTCGTGTTCTCTGATTGGCTCATTTTAGCCACTCTGACTGGCGTGAGGTGGTATCTCAGTGTGGTTTTGATTTGTATTTCCCTGATGAGGAGCGATGCTGAGCATCGTTTCATCCACATATGAATTTTAAGGGGATATGGTTTAGCCTATAACAATGCCACAACATGGATGGGCCTCAAAAGTATTATGCTGAGGAAAAGGATTCAGACACAAAAGGTCACAGACTGTAGGATTCTATTAATATGAAATATCTGGAATAGGTAAAATCTGTGGATAAAGACAGCAGTCTGACCTTAATGGGAGTGTTTCATGAGCATGGACTCTCCTTGGAAGGGTGAAAATGTTTTGGAACTAGATCAAGGTGATGGATCAAGGAACAACACTGTGAAGGTACTAAGTTCCACTGAATTGTACTCTTTAAAATTATTAGTTTTATGTGGATGTGAATTTCATCCCAATAAAAGTGTTTATGTGCATATAAAGAGAGAATAATTGGTGAAAGGTATATGGATGTTCTTTCCACTTTTCTGTAGGTTTAAATTTTTTCAAGTAAAAAGTTAGAAAAACCTAGAAAAGACTTGCTGTTATTATTTTCTAGCAATTTCCATAAATTCAGGCTTATCTTCTCTGAAGAGCAAAGGTGATGATGGCTTGTCCACATAAAAGGGCAAGTTACTTTAAGCATAGCTCCTTCCTTCCTTCCTTCCTTCCTTCCTTCCTTCCTTCCTTCCTTCCACTTGTCATCCATCTATCCTTAATGCAGTTCAACATGCAGGCATTGAGGATTCAAGACCCACTCCCCCCCACTCCATATCTTTATTTCTCTTTCCAAACTCCTGTCTGTTCCAGCCCTTCCTGTTCAACAAACATCCACGTGTCCATGTGCTATGGGTACCAGTAACACAGAAATGTTACTCAAAGTGTAGTCCATGAACTGGTAGTGGCCCTTGAGGAGAAAAGGACCTTGAAACAGACTGTAAATGAACCATATAACTAAGATTCAGTTCAACTGACATTTCTTCTAGAGGAAGATCTTCCCAATTAAGGAAGCACTGTGTTGAATAACTTTCTGGTGCCTGCTCCTTATCTCCATGCAGACTGTCACAACTGCTTTGAGTACTGGTCTAGAATCTGCTTGGAAAGATTTCATGGTGAATGTCAAATCCAACTTGTAAGGGCTGGCTGTACTGTGCTGAGTTGAGAAGCTCATCTAGGCTCAGAGGTAGAAAGCCCTGAGGTCAATTCATGCCTGCCTTGGACTTGGGTGTAGAGTATGGTGGCATGGCACAAGGAATTTGCTGCTAGGCCCACTCTATATCAAGTCCTTAACCAAGGTCACTCATTCCTGCTTCCAACCTGATTCCACCTTGTTTCCATCTTTCTGACTCAGCTTTGGTTTGAACAACACTCCTGGTCACTCACTTTGTCTTGGGATGCTTGTCTGTGGCTCCCTGCCCTGGGCATCCCTGCCTGGCTCTCTGGGCTCTGCCCTTTCTCTTGGCTCAGCTGTGGATACACGGTAAGCTCGCAGGCACTTGAACCATCTGTCTTTGGACCATTGCATCTCCTGGGTCTTGGAGGCCCCTAGACATTGGAGGAGGCATCCTGGGTATTTTACCACCACAGCTGCCGTGTTATTTAACTCATAAGAAACCTCCTGGATGTGAAAAAAAATTTTTTTTCCCAGTATGGGATCCATTTGCAGCAATGGATTCCCTCATCTCCTCCTCCTGGTTAGATCCAAACGATTTAATCTGTCACATTTGTTTATCCACATTAGTGCTGCCCATCCTTCCTGTAGTTGAGAGTTGAGTAAGTGTTTTTTCCACAGTCTCCAGGGACAAAATATCAAGGGCTCTAGGCTCCCATGCAACTAATTTCCTCTCTCACAGATAGGGAGATGCAGAGGGGTTTCTGATGCAATAAGCCTCCCTGGGGCCCCCATCCCCAATGACGACATCTATTCCCCAGATGATGACACCTATCTCTGCACACACAGGCGGCAGTGGTTGATGCTGGAAGCCAGGGAGGTTTTATCAGGGGCTATCCTAGAACGAGACGTGTTGACATGCTCGTGGGGTATTGAGAAAGGTCCTTCATGCCACATGCAGACCCTGGTGGGTGGGGGTGAGAACTTGGAGCCCAGGCTTGTGGGGATATCGAAGCTCCAGGCATGATTTAGAGATTAGACATTAGTGGCAGGATGGGTCTGAAGAACTGATAATGTTTCCTGTAGAGATGTTGGGCTGATGGGTATTGAATGGAAGGATGAGTTCTTATCTCCCTCTTAGACATTTGGCAACCTGCAGGAAGTTGTTACACTGAATGTTTATTCTTTCCTTGTCTGTCTTCATGGCTACGAACCCAAGAAGGCCTCTAGACGGCAGAAGGTCATCCGTGGGGATGTTCAATCCATGTTGAAGACCATCTCGTGTTGACTTTCCATAAAAGCTTTTGGAAGCAGCCAGACATGGGCCCCTGACCTTGGTCATGGGGGTGGTGCCAGGGCAACCCTTCTGGCACAGGTTGGGGGCCCCTTCACTTCCCTCCTGAGCACCAGCCCTTCCACGGCAGTGATCCTCCCCAAAGGAGGTCTCAGCTCCTGCCTCCTGGACACAAGAGATGAGCATCGACTGCGAGAACGAAACCACCTCCAGGGATTCACTGGTTCCAGATCCTGGCCTGCCCTCTCAGCAGCTGTGCGACTTTCAGTAAGTCACGCCCCCTTCCTCAGCCCATGTATCAATAACCTTAGTTTCAACAGCATACCCCTTCCCTCACAGAATGGATACACTCGATGACTGTTTATCGAGGGAGCTCTGTGGTGGATCCCAGAGCTGGTGTGACCAAATGTGAGGCTAAAGAGACCATGTGAATGACCGTCCTGCAAATTGTCCTTTGAGTGGCTAGGTTAGCAAGGGCCCAGATCACGTCTGGTCACAGGGGAGAGATGTGAAAGTTGTTATGGGCAACAGAAAGGCGAATGATGCCAGTGTCTTTTCCTTGGTCTCTTGGTGTCAGCAAAGGGACCCCCAGGCCCACATTTTGGCATTACTGAGGACAGTGGGGAAAGGAAGTGGTAACGTAGCATCTTGGAAACTTGCCAAAAGGGCATCTCTTCAACCCAGAAGAAAAGTACGGATTTAGGAGTCCCGGATGCTGCAGCCCAGGTTTCAGGGTGCTGTGACTCACTCTCTCCACCTCTGCCCGTCTCACCTGCAGAGCAGAGGTTGGGTGGATGTGACATTCTTTTTCCAAATGAAAATTTTTTTAATGTTTTTTATGTATTTCTTTTTCCAAAATTAAAATTTTTTTAATTAAAAAAAAATTTAATGTTTTTTATTTATTTCTGAGAGAGAGAGACAGCATGAGCAGGGAAGGGTCAGAGATAAGCCTAAATTTTTAATGTTTTTTATTTATTTCTTTTTCCAAAATTAAATTTTTTAATGTTTTTTATTTATTTCTGAGAGAGAGGGAGAGAGAGAGAGAGACAGCATGAGCAGGGGAGGGTCAGAGAGAGAGGGAGACACAGAATCCAAAACAGGCTCCAGGCTCTGAGCTGTCAGCACAGAGCCCAACGCGGGGCTTGAACCCATAAACCATGAGATCATGTCCTGAGCCGAAGTTGGCTGTTTAACTGACTGAGCCACCCAGGCGCCCCTCTAAAAGAGGTCTTTAGGGGAAAGAGCTCGTCAAAAGCTTAGGATCCAACGGGATCACAAACCAGAATCTCCAGCCACCGGGATTCCTTCTGGTTAGAGATTCCAAAAACCCAGGAATCGTTTGCATTAACAGGGGGAACACCTGGCGCCCTGGAAGGAAAGGCTAATTTGGGAGCACGCAGGACTGAGTATGTAAATATGTGTAACAAATTCTCAAATGTCCACTACAGTGTTTGGGGGAGTGTGCTGTATGCAAAGGGGAAAACAGGGACTTTGGAATCAGATTCCTATTTTGTTCAAATCTCAGCTGTTACTTCTTTGCCAGGTGGTGCTGGGCAAGTCACTACACTTCTCTGAGCCTATATATGACTCCTTATAAAAAATGCAGATAAACAACAATGCCTACAGGCAGGGTTCAAATTGTGATCAAATAGATGTAACAAATTTACAGTTTTAACCATTTTAAGTGTACTATTCACAGTATTAAGTATATTCATATTGCTTTGCAAACATCTCTACCATCCATCTCCAGGACTTGAAGATTAAAGTGTAAGCATGTAAAATACTTAGCCAGGTGCTTGCAACACACTCAGTCCTTAATTCATGTCAGCTTCTTTTTGGGTGAGTCTATGTGCATGGATGGAGTACGATCAGGTTCATTTGGACACTTAAAGAGCCCTTGATAGGAGCCTGTAGTAAAAGCAATTTCACTGTCTGGGATGCTTGGTGTTTGGGGGGGTGGGGTTGATTGGCTATAAGATGGCAGAAAATTACAAGAATTAATTTTTTTCTGTATGGAGTCATGGAAATAGTAAGATATTCCCAGGATTTATGCTGGGTCTGAGCTTAATCCGATTTAAGAATAAACATCTGGAAGAGGAATTGAGTAAAATGTGCGGGTTATAACCTTCTTGTCTCTAAGCCAGGGGTTCTCAATGAGGGGTGATTCTGCCTCACTGGGGACATCTGGAGCCAGTTTTGGTTTTCATGATAAGAAGCAGTGGTGTGGGTGCCCCTGGCATCTTGTGGGTTGAGATCCAGGGATGCTGCTAAACTTCATTCAAAGCACAGGACTGTTTCCCACAACAAAAAATTATCTGTCCCCAAATAATGCCACAGTGGAAAAACCCTGTGGTAGGTCAATGGACCTGGGGTTGAGTGGAGTTTTAAAGACTCTGCTTAGGGATCTTAGAGGCCAGAGAAGGGGTGTGTGGGTTTCTACACAGGATGAGGGCATCACAGAGAAGCACTAAGGAGGATGACATAGCGGGACAGGGTCAGACCACAGAAAGGGCCACAATGTTGAATAATAATAACAACAAGCAAACACTGAGAAGGTTTTATGTGCCTGGCCTTGTGCTAAGTACACATCAGCTAGCAATCTCTAATGAATTTCCTCTCTAGAGAATTAGTGATAATTCTATAACAATCATACAATTTATAGATATTATGTATAATTATATTTATATAAATTATATCAATTTATATACATTTATCGAACACTTGTCACATATCAGGCACTAAGCTCTGAACAGTCATCCTTTATTTTATTTTATTTTTTGAACAGTCATCCTTTAATCTTTACAACTATGCTTTGACACAGATTACTGCCACCCATTTTATGGATGAAGAAACTGAGGTTAAGTAGATATCCAAGATCATGCTGCTACACATTAGTTGAGCTGGGATTCAAGCTATTTTAATCTGATCCTTGGGTACACACTCCTAAGCACTAATCCTATGTGCTCTATTTCTTCTGCCTGGAACAACTTTCCTTCTTCTGGATCCCTGTAAAACCTGTAAAACTCCTACCTGATCTTCAAAATCCAGCTCTAGTGTCTCCTCTGTGAAGTCCTCTCTGACCTCACCCCAGGCAGAATTTCATCCCCTTGGTACATATAGCCTCATACATGTGTCTCCATTATGTTGTTGATTAGACTACTCTGAAATGATTTGATCAATGCTCACTTTCCCTCCCAAACTCTAATTTCTATAACCATAGGACGATTACCTTACATCCTGACATCACTGACTTTGGAAAATGCTGCCAATGAGGCAACCCATTCTGTTTTTCGTTGGATTTCACTGTTAGAAAGTTCTTTGTTAGGGTGAAAGCCCCAGCTGGCTTCACTAACATTCACCTCCCAGTAACAGGAAGCAGTTGGCTCCCCTACACAGCATCCCTCTCACAGCGGCTCTTCAGATACTGAGGGCATCTGTCCCAAGAGGCTTCTGTGACTATGCCCTGCTGTGTTCGCAGTCTTTTCCGAAAGAACATCCTATTCATTTCCCCCACTGTACTTTCCATCCATCACAAAGATCTTGTCCATTTATCTCCTTGTTTGTCATCAGTATCCTTATGGGGAATGTGGGGTGCAAGTAGAGGGAACTTGCCTAAGGTGATTTGCCTACGAATATCTTATGCCCAGCTTAGCTTATGACTAATTTTACTGAATGCATGGGTGAATGGTAGGTTGGGACTTGGATGTGATGGGAAAAATCAGGATGGTGGATAATTAAACAGCCTTTAAGGACTTCTGAGTGAGGATGGCAGCCTTAGGAAAAAGCTCCAGTGAGGCCCTCAATAAAATCCACTTGTCCTTAAGTGGCCAGTCTTGTTGATTCTCTAACTACCTGAAGTTGGGAACAGACATACTTTTGGTCTTACATTGTCCACTGTGGAAGTTGTGGGTGGTGCATGGGATTCCAGAGCAAGCTTGGTTTGCCTGGAGGCTTGGAGGTTGCCAGGAGAATTAAGTATTCCCAGTTTAAGTGTGTAGTTCCCTCTGGTCCATGGTTATCTTTCTTGTGCACCTCATTCACCCAGATGATATTTATTAGAGACAATCTTCTAGGCCTGGTGCCTTACTTGAAATTGAGTCAGACTGCCCACAGTCGCTACTCTTCATCCAATGCAACAAAGTCAGCAATAATAGCTGAGCTGACTGACAACTTCTCTCTCCACCCCTCCAACCCTAGGCTGTTTGATTCCCCAATCTGCTGTCACCCGGAGCCACCCTCTGTGGCTCATGCTCTCTGTAGATTCATACTCTCAGTTTGACCCAGTGCGGGCTCATCATTGATTTTTCTTTCCTCCATACTCTCATCCAGGTTCTCAGACCTAGGCATTTCTCCATTTTATTCCTTGGTTTATTGATTCAGCTTCATTGTCCTCTATTTCATTCCCCAGCCTTTTAGGAATCTCACCACTGCTTTGGCCCCAGGACCGTTGGAAGGAGAGGTATTGAAACATTCTACTGGAGCTGAACTAGTGTCTTTGACTTGGACTTCAGTGTTTGGACCTCAAGAATCAGTGTGTCGCTCTTCACTAAGGTGTGGCTGAGCATCTTTCTCTCCCATCCCGTGCCTGGGACAGACATCACTAATTGACTATGGCATTTCCAATTGCTGATTCTAACTATGACCTCATAACACTTCTCCAGGCAGCCACTACTGATTTGTGGTAATTGGCATGTGGATGGAAACTTACTTACCATCCCAAATCAGGCTTCTTGCCATTGGTATCCTTCGTGCAGCAAAAGTACGTTGTGTAAAACATGGGGGATGTGAATCAATCAGTGACCTCTGACTTCATTCTGGTGGGTCTCTTCAGTCACTCAGGGTCACGTCAGCTACTCTTCTCCCTGGTGGCTGCCATGTTTACCATGGGCCTCCTGGGCAATACCATTCTGCTCTTCCTGATCCGCATGGACTCCCGTCTCCACACACCCATGTACTTTCTTCTCAGTCAGCTCTCTGTGTTTGATGTTGGCTTTCCCCTGGTCACCATCCCCAAGATGGCATCCCACTTCCTGCAGGGAGAAGGTTCCATCTCCTTTGGGGGTTGTGCAGCTCAGATATTCTTCCTGACCCTGATGGGCGTGGCCGAGGGCATCCTGTTGGCCTTCATGTCCTATGACCGCTACGTTGCTGTGTGTCACCCTCTACAGTATCCTGTGCTCATGAGGCATCAGGTGTGCCTGCTCATGGTGGGCTCCTCCTGGCTCGCAGGTGTGCTCAACGCCTCCATCCAGACCTCCATCACTCTGCACTTCCCCTACTGTGCCTCCCGCATCGTGGACCACTTCTTCTGCGAGGTGCCAGCCCTGCTGAAGCTCTCCTGCGCAGACACCTCTGCCTACGAGCTGGCGCTGTCCACCTCCGGGGTGCTGATCCTTGTTCTTCCCCTTTCCCTCATTGCCATCTCCTATGGTCACGTGTTGGGGGCCGTTCTACGCATGCACTCCGAGGAGGCCAAGAACAAGGCCTTCACCACCTGCTCCTCGCATATCACAGTAGTGGGACTCTTTTATGGCGCTGCTGTGTTCATGTACATGGTGCCGGGTGCCTATCACAGCCCACACCAGGACAACGTGGTCTCCCTATTCTACAGCCTTGTCACGCCCACACTCAACCCCCTTATCTATAGTCTGAGGAATCGGGAGGTACGGATGGCTATGGTAAAAATGCTCAGCAGAGCTGGGCTCAGGTCAAAGGGATGACCATCCAGGGGGTTGGTGGCGTGATCCCAGTGCTTCTCATTCTCCCCCCTCCCCCCCCCCCCCCATTTCCCTAAAGCACCGATTTGCGATGCAGCTGCTATGGACTTATATTCAAAGCTAAGTTTTCTCATCCTATGCCTAGTTGGGTTCATGTTTTCTTCCATGGACTTGTGGAAAGCAAGGGTAGCATTCCCAATCACTAGTGCATTCTTTCTCTATTCTTTAGTACTATTTACATGAATGGAGGGCCCTGCTTTGTAAAGTTGAGATCTCCCTGTTGATAATTATATGCATAATAATGAGCACTTGATGACCATCTTACCTGCTAAACCAATGTTATTCGGTCCTTACCATGGCTTTTAAGATGGAGGGATTTCATGATGTTTATGTGTAAGAGATAAACCAAGACTCAAAAGGGAAAATAACTTGCAGATGGTCACTCTTACAGAAAGTGGTAGAGCTGTGACTTGAACCCATGGTTCTCTGAGGTGGAAGACAGCCCCCCAAACACTGTGTAACTACTAAGCAGTGACCTCATTTTTATAGGTTTGGTGTCTGTGTATGTGTGTGTGCCTGTGTGCTGGGATGGTGCTTGGGCCAGACAATATCTGGAAGACCACCAGATTATTTTTTTTTTTAAGGGAAATACTTAGTGTTTTTATTTTTTATTTTTTCTTAAATAGTTTATTGTCGAGTTGGTTTCCATATAACACCCAGTGCTCATTCCCACAAGTGCCCTCCTCCATGCCCATCACCCCCCTTCCCCTCTCCCCCACCCCAATCAGCCCTCAGTTTGTTCTCAGTATTCAAGAGTCTCTCATGGTTTGCTTCCCTCCCTCTCCCCCACTATTTTTCCCCTTCTTCTCCTGCATTGTCCTCCATTAACTTCTTCCTAATCCACCTATATGTGCAAACATATGGTATTTGTCCTCTGCCTGACTTATTTCACTCAGCATAACACCCTCAAGTTCCATCCATATTGCTACACATGGCCAGATTTCTCATTTCTCATTTCTTTCTCATTGCCATGTAGTATTCCATTGTATAAATATACCACATCTTCTTGATCCATTTGTCCGTTGATGGACACTTAGGCTCTTTCCATGTTTTGGCTATTGTTGAGCATGCTGCTATGAACGGTGGGGTACACATGCCCCTAGGCATCAGCACTTCTGTATCCCTTGGGTAAATTCCTAGCAGTGCTACTGCTGGGTCATAGGGGAGTTCTATTGTTAACTTTTTGAGGAACCTCCACACTGCTTTCCAGAGGAGTTGCACCAGCTTACATTCCCTCCAACAGTGTAGGACGGTGCCCGTTTCTCCACATCCTCACCAGCACCTAGAGTCTCCTCATTTGTTCATTTTAGCCACTCTGACCGGCATGAGGTGGTCTCTTAGAGTGGTTTTGATTTGTATTTCCCTGATGATGAGGGACGCTGAGCATCATTTCATGTGTCTGTTGGCCATCTGGATGTTCTCTTTGGAGAAGTGTCTGTTCATGTTTTCTGCCCATTTCTTCAGTGGATTATTTGTTTTCACATGAGACGTTTGATGAGTTCCTTATAGATTTTGGATACCAGCCCTTTACCTGATATGTCATTTTCAACTATCTTTTCCCATTTCGTTGGTTGCCTATTAGTTTTATGGATTGTTTCCTTTCCTGTGCAGAAGTTTTTAACCTTGATGAGGTCCCAATAGTTTATTTTTGCTCTTGATTCCCTTGCCTTTGGGGATGTGTCAAATAAGAAATTGCTGCAGTTGAGGTCAAGGAGATTTTTTCCTGCTTTCTCCTCTAGGGTTTTTGATGGTTTCCTGTCTCACATTCAGGTATTTTATCCATTTTGAGTTTATTTTTGTGTATGGTGTGCAAAAAATGATCTAGTTTCATTCTTCTGCATGTTGCTGTCCAGTTCTCCCAGCACCATCTGTTAAAGAGGTTGTCTTTTTTCCATTGGATACTCTTTCCCTCTTTGTCAAAGATTAGTTGGCTGTACACTTTTGGGTCCAATTCTGAATCAATTCTATTCCATTGGTCTATGTGTCTGTTTTTGTGCCAATACCATACTGTCTTGATGATGACAGCTTTGTAGTAGAGGCTAAAGAATGGGATGGTGATGCCTCCCATTTTGGTTTTCTTTTTCAATATTACTTTGGCTATTCAGGGTCTTTTGTGGTTCCATACAAATTTTAGGATAGTTTGTTCTAGTTTTGAAAAGAATGCTGGTGCAATTTTGATTGGGATTGCATTGAATGTGTAGCTTGCTTTGGGTAGTAATGACATTTTAACAATATTTTTTCTTCTAGTCCATGAGCATGGAATGTTTTTCCATTTCTTTGTGTCTTCTTCAATTTCCTTCATAAGTTTTCTATAGTTTTCATCATACAGATCTCCTATATCTTTGGAGATATAAAGGTTTATTTGTAGGCATTTTATGGTTTTTTTTTTTTGTGCAATTGTGAATGGGATAAGTTTCTTGATTTCTCTTTCTGTTGCTTCATTATTGGTGTATAAAAATGCAACTGATTTCTGTACATTGATTTTGTATCCTGCAAAAAAAAAAACTGTATTCATGGATCAGTTCTAGTAGGCTTCTGGTGGAGTCTGTTGGGTTTTCTACGTAGAGTATCATGTCATCTGCAAAAAATAAAAGTTTGACTTGTTTCTTTTTAATGTTTTATTTATTTATTTATTTATTTCTAGGAGAGAGAGAGACAGCGTGAGCAGGGGAGGGTCAGAGAGAGAGGGAGTCACAGACTGAAACAGGCTCCAGGCTCTGAGCTGGCAGTCAGCACAGAGCCCGACGCGGGGCTCGAACCCACAAACCGCGAGATCATGACCTAAGCGAAAGTCAGACGCTTAACCGACTAAGCCACCCAGGCGCCCCAAAAGTTTGACTTCTTAACCAATTCTGATGCCTTTTATTTCATTTTGTTGTCCGATTGCTGATGCTAGGACTTCCAGCACTATGTTAAACAACAGTGGAAGACCACCAAATTCTTAAGAATATGAGTTAATCCTTTGAATGATGGGGGGGTGTGAAATTTAATAAAATATTTGTTAACTTTGAGTCTTATGAAGATGTGCACTGTTGACCAGGGTCTGAGTATTTTGTCAATAAACAATATTTTGGGGAGAGGTGCTTATTTTAATTTCCTGTGGATAAATGTCCAGCTGTTAGGCCAAAGTCAACTTAAAATCTTTTCACAGCTTTATCGAGGTAAAATTGACATACAACAAAGTGGTTACATATTTAAAGCGTAAAATTTGATGAGTTTTGACTTGTATGTCTGTACAACAATTACCACTATCAAGGCAGTGAAAGTGCACATCACTCCCAAAAGTTTCCTTCTGCTTCTTTGTCACTCTTCATCCTGTCCTCTGCAGTCACTGATCCACTTTGTCACCAAAAATCAGTTTGCATTTTCTAGAGTTTCATATGAATGGAATTGTAGAAGATACACTCTGTTTTTGTATACCTTCTTTCACTCACCGTTGTTATTCTGAGATTCACTCCTGTTGCATGTACTCATAGTTTGTCAAGTTTATAATAGATATCAAGTAGTATCTTACTATATGGATACATCATATTTGCTCTTAAATATACTTCCTCCTTTATTGATGGAGCCTTTTTAAACTTTCTTTTTTTTTAATATTTTTATTTATTTCTAGGAGAGAGAGAGAGACAGCGTGAGCAGGGGAGGGTCAGAGAGAGAGGGAGTCACAGACTCTGAAACAGGCTCCAGGCTCCGAGCTGGCAGTCAGCACAGAGACCGACGCGGGGCTTGAACCCACGAACCGCGAGATCATGACCTAAGCGAAAGTCGGACGCTTAACCAACTAAGCCACCCAGGTGCCCCTAAACTTTCTTTTGATTAGTACTAGCATGACATATTTTGTTCCATAATTTTACCTGTTTATGTCTTTGTATTTAAAGCACATTTGGGGCGCCTGGGGTGCTCAGTCAGTGAAGCATCAGACTTCTGTTCAGGTCATGATCTCATGGTCCGTGAGTTTGAGCCCTGCGTCGGGCTCTGCATTGACAGCTTGGAGCCTGGAGCCTGCTTCGGATTCTGTGTCTCCTTCTCTCTCTGCCCCTCCTTTGCTCTCTCTCTCTCTCTCTCTCTCTCTCAAAAATAAGTAAACATTAAAGTACATTTATTGTAGGCAGCATCATAGAACTGGGTCTTACTTTTGTATTCAATCTTACAATCTGACTTTTTTATTCAAGTAAATTTCACATAAAATTAGTCACTTGAAACTGTACAATTCAATGGTACTTAATACATTCACAGTGTTGTACAACCATTGCTTCTATTTCCAAAATATTTTCATCATCCCGAAAGGGGACTCCATACCCATTAAACGTGCCCACTCCCTCCCCTACTCTGTCAAGCACTAAACTGGTTTCTATCTCTATGTATTATATTTCATAGAAATGAAATAATACAATATGTAACCTTTTGTGTCTAACTTCTTTTACTTGGTATAGTGTACATCCATGTTGTAGCATGTATCAGTTCTTCATTTTTTAAAAAATATTTTAACATTTATTTGTTTTTGAAAGACAGAGAGACAAAGCACTAGTTGGGGAGGGTCAGAGAGAGAGGGAGACACAGAATTTGAAGCAGGATCACAGAGCCTGATGCAGGGCTCAAACCCATGAACCATGAGACCATGACCTGAGCCAAAGTTGGAGGCTTCACCGAATGAGACACCCAAGCATCCAGCACCTCATTTTTATGGCTGAATAATATTCCACTGTATAGATATACCATATTTGGTTTGTCCATTCACCCACTGATAGATATTTGGGCTATTTCTGCCTTTTGGTGAGTGTGAATAGTGCTGCTATGAACATATATGTACATGCTTTTGTTTAACTATCTGTTTTTAATTCTTTTTGGCATATACTAGGAGTTGAATTGCTTGGTTCTATGATAATTTTGTATTTAACTTTTTGATATTTTTCACAGTGGTTACACCATTGTACATTTCCACAAGGGTTCCAATTTATTTACATCCTAGCCAACGCTTATTTTCCATTTTTAAAGTTTATTTGTTTTGAGAGAGAGAGATCATGGGAGGGACAGAGAGAGAGAGAGGGAAAGAGAGAATCCCAAGCAGGCTCTGCATTCTCAGCACAGAGCCTGACATGGGACTTAAACTCACAAACCACGGCATCATGACTTGAGCCAAAGTCAAGAGTCAAATGCTTAACTAACTAAACCACCCAGGCGCCCCTTATTTTCCATTTTTTAAAAAAGATTTTTATTTTTAAGTAACTTCTACACCCAACAGGGGGCTTGAAGTCACAGCGTTGAGATCAAGAGTTACATGCTCTACCAACTGAGCCAGCCAGGCACCCCTTTATTTTCAATTTTTAAATTATAGCCATACTAGTGGGTATGAAGTGTATCTCATTATGATTTTAATTTACATTTTCTTAATGACTAATGATGTTGAATACTCTTTCGCGTGCTCACTGGCCACATTGACACACACGTCCCTTCTTTGGGGACATGTTTGTTCAAGCTTTTTGTCCATTTTTAAATTGAGTTGTTTGATTTTTCTAGTTAAGCTGTAAGAGTTCTTTATATACTCTGATACTAGACCCTTATCAGTTATATGCTTTGCAAATGGTTTCTCTCACTTTATAGGTTGTCTTTTCACACTCTTGATAGTATCCTTTCCACAAAAGTTTTCGACTTTGATGAAGTCATAGTTATTTATTTTGTTGTTGTTGTTGCTTATGCTTTTGTTGTTATATCTAAGATGGAGCTAAATATTTAGGGGCTCTAACTTCATTCTTTTATTATTTATTTTTTATTTTAGAGAGAGAGTGCAAGCAGGGAAGGAGGCAGAGAGATTGAGAGAGAGAATATTAAGCAGGCTCCATGCTCAGTGCAGAGCCCAATGCAGGGCTTGATCTCATGACCCCGGGATCATGACTTGAGCCAAAATCAAGTCAGATACTCAATGGACTGAGCCGCCCAGGCTCCTTTAACTTCATCCTTTTAAATGTAGATATCCAGTTGGATTTGCACCTCTGTTTTTTTCCCCAGCTTTATTGAGATGAAATTAACATACGGCAGTAAGTATAAAGTATACAGTATATTGGTTTGACATATATACAGCAAAATGATTACAAAAATAGGATTAGTGAACAACTCCATCAACTTATATAATTACCTTTTTTTTTGTATGTGGTGACATTAAAGATTCACTCTCTCAGTGACATCAAAGTATATAATACAGTATTGTTAATTGTAGTCGCCATGCTCCACGTTAGATTCCCAGAAGTTATTCATCCTTCCCAAGGTTTGTACCCTTTGGCCCAAATCTCTTCATTTCCCCACTCTCAACCCCTGGGAACCACCATTCCATTCTGTTTCTATGAAATTGACTTTTAAAAAAAGATTTCACATATAAGTAATATCATTAAGTATCTATCTTTTTCTGTTGGGTTATTTCCATATCTTGGCTATTGTGAATGATACTGCAATGAACAGAATAACTTTTTTGAGCTATTTATTTTAATTCTTTTAAGGTCTAGTTAACGATTTTGGGGTAGATAGAATTTAACTTCTCATTGACAATATGTCTGGACACTGGACAAAGTTTGACTTTATTAAGCACCGGGACACACACCTCCATCCTTGAAATCCAGGGTACAGACTTCCCCTTGGATTCTGTATGCTCCCGAACAAGTATGTGTGGACATGTGAAGCATGGCCATCCCCCAGGATGGCCAGTGTTTCCTGCAAGTCTTCTCTTTCTGCACTTTATTCCAGACTTTGAAAACCCAACCACTTCATTTTCCTTTTGACTTAATTCAGCTTATTTTGTTCCAGGGTCTCTTCAGTGCTGGGGCTTCAGAGATGAGCCCGGAGCAGCCACTACCTTCACCAATGCCACCGTCAAGCGAGAGCACTAAAGCATTTCCTTTTTCCTTTATTCTTTCTAGATGCATCAAGTCCACGAAGATGGGTTGTATGTTTTGGTCAAAGAAGATGCAACCTCTTGAGTTACTCCAGGCACAAGACTGTGTCTTTTAGGCTGGCTTCCTCCCACCCCAAAACCCTGTGGAGGTAAATTGTCATTTCCTCTCCATCTCTGTCTCTCTCTTCTCATTTCCCCAAAGATACAGTGACCCATCTTTTTTTCCTATACATCAACACTAGCCCCCAAGACACATCTAGACAATTAGCCCCTAGGTTGAAACACTATAGATTTTTTTTTATAGAGACACCATAAAGATGTATTTATTCAATACAAGTTGCCACTGTTTGAATGTGGAACCCAGGAGAAAAGAATAAAATATCAAAAACACTTAATATTTTCAAGGGCATCTGGGTGACTCAGTGGGTTGAGTGTCTGACTCTTGATTTCAGCTCAAGTCATGATCCCAGGGTCATGGGATTGAGCCCCGCGTTGGGCTCTGTGCTGAACATGGAGACTGTGGGGGATTCTTTCTCTCCTTCTGCTCCTCTTCCCTGCTCTCATGTGCGTGTATTCTCTCTCTTGCTAAAAAAATTTTTTTTTAATTTTTTGATGTTATATATTTTTTATTAATTTTTAAAAATTTATGGGGCGCCTGGGTGGCTCAGTTGTTAAGCGTCTGACTTCGGCTCAGGTCATTATCTCATGGCCTGTGGGTTCAAGCCCCGCATCGGGCTGTGTGCTGACAGCTAGCTCAGGGCCTGGAGGCTGTTTCAGATTCTGTGTCTCCCTCTGTCTCTGACCCTCCTCTGCTCATGCTGTCTCTCTCTCTCTCTCTCTCTCAGAAATAAATAAAAACATTTAAAAATTTTTTTTTTAATTTTTAAAATTTACATCCAAGTTAGCATATAGTACACCAATGATTAAGGGATATTCAGGAATCTACTCTTGAAATCATTGAAACACTATAGATCTTAAATCCCACTTTCTGCTAAGGCCCTCACACCCACAGTGTCACTCAATGGTAACTGCTGAGGTCACCCTTTTCCATGAAACCTATTCTCAGCCTGTCCTTGGCTTATTACAGGGTGCCAGTGGGATTTCCTGGGGGACCCTCTCAGGCTGGAAAGAGACATTTTGAGATGTTAAGCATCAGGAACAAGAGAGTTCAGTAGAATTAAACTTGGGTGCATATGTGGGGCTCTAACCTGTGAACCCACGAACCTAGACATCATGATCTGAGCCAAAGTCCAATGCTTAGCTGATGGAGCCACCCAGGCGCCCCTGACAATTGGTGATCTTAAGAGTAGATGGAGTGTAAGATTATTTAGGGTGCTGAAGGAATTGATGTTTGAAAATGCTTGAGACACATGAAATATCACAAGGTCTATACTGATGTATCACAAATAAATTTAAATGTGTTCATCCTACACGGTAAGCTCCTGAAACATGTGACTGGCACTTGCACGAGCACGTGTGTAGAAAGACTCCACAACAATGATGAGTAAAGGACTGGACTACATTGTTGTATGTCCTACAAATATTCTAATCTGCACTAATACCATGCATTTCAGAGATGATGAGGGAATGGGTCAGAACAGCTTATTTAGATCAGCAGGAGCTTTTTCAATGGTTTGAGGGCAAAGCTTAGAATTTCTAAGTTCTTCTGGGGGTGGGAGGGGACTTTTGGGGTGGAAGTGGAGATGGTTGTCGGGCCTGGGTGAGCCTTTTCCAGAGCAAAGGGAGGAACTCTGGGCTGAAGACAGAACCTGCATGAGTCCAAGTGTTAGAAGACAAGACAAGCAGATACTATCACTCAGATGCAATAGTCAAAGAAGAGGGGGAGACACGTGGGTGTTCGTTTCACGAACTGGTTCTCCTGTTTGGAAGACTCTGGGCTCACATCTTTGAATGACTGGTTTGACTTTGGAAATTCAACCTTTATTTTTGGAAAATATACCTGTGCACAGTATTTTAAACTACTATTATTCCACAAGGCTACTATAAGAAGTAGAATGCTGTGTTCTACTTCTTTTATTGCCCCTTGAGCACTTTCCTATGAGATTGTCAGGTTGTTGAGCAAGGATACAAATTATGCCAGTGCCTCACATACCTAAATATTCATAGCGAGCAAACTCCCAAGTAAAGTGTATCTCCTTGTCCTACTTTATAAAAGTATCTTCATCACGGCCTTGAAGACCAGGTTTGGACTTAGAATTCTAGATTCTACAGGGGTGTCTGGGTGGCTCAGTCACTTAAGGGTCAGGGTCCAACTTCAGCTCAGGTCATGATCTCACAGTTCATGAGTTTGAGCCCCATGCTGGGCTCTGTGCTGACAGCTCAGAGCCTGGAGCCTGCTTTGGATTCTGTGTCTCCCTCTCTCTTTGTCCCACCCCTGCCTGCACCCCGTCTCTCTCTTCTCTCTCTCAAAAATAAACATTAAAAAAAAAAGAATTCTAGATTCTGCAGCAAGTATACCAGAATGTATTGGCAGAGGGAGACTTGACCCACACCAGACCCTTTCTTTCCACCTCTGTCTCCACCCAATATTCTGAAAGACCTTGAACACATGGAGGTAGATGTCCCAGGCTGCATGTTCAAGTTCTATACAAACCCTTGTTAAAAGCCAACACTGAACACCCCTTGGACCCAAGTGTGCAAACACCACTAGCATTGACGGTGGGCACCCAGAGAGGGTGAGTTTTGGAGAAGATGTTCCTGTGGTGTCAGGAAGGAATGGGGACAGAATGAAATCTTGGGGACATGTTCCATGTGTTGTCACACGGGGCAGAACTTCAGATTTGTCAGCAAGGTCTGATGTGGTTGGTTGGCCCTGGTACTGGATAATAGGAGAGGCCAGGAAGTGGAGAAGGGTTGAGGACAGCTCACTCAATATGAGTTTGATGTAATCACCATCAGCCCAAAGCCTCAAAGTTCCCCCAGTCTGACTCAGCCCCCATTCTCTAGATGTTGCCTAATGGTGATATTCCTTATCTGCTCCATCCTATTTATTCATCTCCAAAACACTTCTTTTTCCTTGTTTCTTGTCAATATTTACACTGTAAATATAAATTGTGTTTCTACATAGAAAAAAATTATAAAAAGAATATCACAGGGAATGTTTTCTGTAGATATTGAACCCCTAAGAAAAGCAGAAGGGAAATGCACAAGGCATTTGACAGACTTTCTGGTTTTGAGTCCCAGCAAATTGTTGAGATAGTCTGGCTTGTGACGTCCTTTTCTGAGAGCATCTATGAGGGCTTCTTAGATTAGCAGCCTCTTGGCATTTGAGAAATTCTGATGGACATTTGGGGTTGATCTCAGGCCAATTTAGAGATAATTTAGGCCTGCGTAATTGTGTTACAGATTGTGTATGTGAGAGCGAGAGCACGAGAGAGTGATCCCTGGTACTTTAAGCTTGTGTATGGTGTGCACACATGTACTGATGGGTGGACTACACTCTAGGGGCAGGTAGAACTTCCTTTCCTTTGGGAAATCAACCCTATCCACTCTTGTGGGGTTAGCTATCCTTGGCTTCATCTAGCGAAGTCCGATAGAAATAGGACACCTGCTATCCACCATTTCCAATTTTTGAACAAACACGTTTACAAAAGTAAACACAAGCGGATCAAGTGCACTTTCGAAACATTTTATTTAGCTCAAGAAATCCAATGTTATTATTGGGATTATAATCCACACCAAAGTGAAGAGTAAGATATGTTATAACTTGTCTTTGTTCAGAGCTTTGAAATCCACTGTGTGGTCAGTTACAGCGTATCCAATTTCAAAGTTAAATTTGATCAGATACATTTGATCTGTACATAGATTTAATGTTATAAGACTCAGAGCTAAGTTTCTTCCCACATTAAATTTATAATTTTGCAAATAACTAATCCAAATACTAGTATTTGTAATAGGTTTGCCATAGTTAAACTTGGAACCACATTCACAAATCCCATCCTCTTCATTGCCAAGGAGCACCCCCTGTGATCCCCCTGGGTCACCATTTGAATATCCATTCATCCGGAGGGACCCTGGAGTCACATTCAGCTTCTTCTTTTTTTTTTTTTTTTTAATGTTTTATTTATTTCTAGGAGAGAGAGAGAGAGACAGCATGAGCAGGGGAGGGTCAGAGAGAGAGGGAATCACAGACTGAAACAGGCTCCAGGCTCTGAGCTGGCAGTCAGCACAGAGCCCGACCGGGGCTCGAACCCACGAACTGCTAGATCATGACCTAAGCGAAAGTCGGACGCTTAACCGACTAAGCCACCCAGGCGCCCCCACATTCAGCTTCTTTGGTCTTTGTTACCATTGGCCATCAGCGCTTTTATGAACGTATGTTTTCATTTCTCTCAAGTAAATATCTTAGAATGGGAAAGCTGGGGCGAATGGTAAGTGTAATCACACACCATTTTCCCTGAGCAGTTGTCCCATTTTGCATTCCCACAAGGAATGGGCCAGGTCCCAGCTGCTTTGTCTTGCCCTGAGGTCCTCCTTAGGGTCTTAATGGCCGGGTAATGTTATCTCACGGTGGATTTCATTTGCATTGACTTCAGGCGGAGTGATGTTGGACAGCTTTTCAACCGTTTTTCTGGGTGCACTGTCTGAATTTTTCCTATATTTTCCCTCTTGGTCTCCCTTCCCCCACACCCCCAGCTATTAAGAAACATTCTCTATTCTGTGCATTAGTAGTTCATTGTGATGAGATTTGTAATATTTTCTCCTCCAAACTGGTGTTGTTTTGGTTTTTTTTTCCCCCTTTAAATCTCACGACAGCATCTGCTGCAGAGCAAAGGTTTGGGAGAGAGTCCCCAGAATGCGCATCTGTGGTGTTCCCGAGGTGCGGGGGATGCAGGGTCCTGGGCAGGCAGCCGCTGTCCCCGAACTGGCGCGTGCCAATTCTTGACAGAGGGGTGGGTGCTGGGGGGCAGTCCCCTTGGAAGAGTCGCCTGCACCCGGGGAGGGTGGTCTGCGATGAATCACGCGGCAGGTTCTGGGACTCGCTGCGGGAGTCAGAGGTCTTTGCGCAGAGCTGGGCCAGAGCCCCAGGCAGCCCCGGGGGGTGGGGTGTGTGTGTGTAGGGGCCTTGGAGAGAGGCTGGAGGACCCGGGTGCTCAGGGACGAGGGCGAGATCCCCGGGAACGGGTTGGCTGAGGATCCCGACAGGGGGAGGGGCCGGTGGCCTAGGGGAGCCTCGCACCGCACTTTGGCACTGCTCTGGGCTGAGACGGATCCCTTTCCAGTACTTGATTCCCCATGTGCATTGACTCGACGGAGCGAGTGATCTAAGCGAAAGTCGGACGCTTAACCGACTAAGCCACCCAGGCGCCCCCAGTTGTGCGTTCTTAATGCTGGGTGGAGTGTCCTTGGGTGCAAAAGTCTCACTGTGACTTTTATTAGCATTTCCCTGAAACTAAAGAGTTTTTTTTTTAACATGTTAACTAAATATTTGTCCTTTTTTAATGGGGTTCCTATTCTAGAATTTTTGAGCCATTTTTCTAGTGGGTGTTCAGTTTTATTTTTTATCAGAAAGAATTATTTACATAATTTTGCTTGATGTACTTACCAGATGTGCACAAGGCCAATTTCTTCTCTCACCCAGGCTGTCCACCCCCTCTGTCTTTTGGTGAATTTTAATAAACTCATTTAAACTTATTATGATTCACTTTGTGTATTTCGCTTCAAAACGAAAACATTTCTCCTCATCGTGGAACTGCCCTGCTCTCTTTTTAAAGTCATGTATTACGTTTATGGTAGAACTAAAATTAAGAATTTAAATAATTAAGAAGGAATTGATTCGATTCGTTCTAGCAAAATGCTGGATTGTAAACCGGAAGACAGTTCAAGAACAAATATCCCAACAAAACTACAGTGTGAACAATATTAGTAAGCTCAGAACTGGGTTAAAAGGGAAGTGAGATGAGGAGAGCAGAGAGATCCTGTGGAAGGATGACGTCAGAAACGAGGACACAGGCTGTTCCATGCTGATAAAAGACATCAGCCTCCAGATGTAACTAAGTCAACATCACCTAAGCAAAGTCAATACCCAGGAAATGCCATTGTCTGAAAACCAAAGTTAAGGTGACAGATTTTAGAGAATGGAGAGGCCAAATAAACAACAACAGGTTAACTGGTAGTATTGAAACAAAACTTAAGTAAGATCGATATCAACAGAGTACCATTTTTAAAATGCTAGAAGAGGGGAGCCTGGGTGGCTCAGTGGGTTAAGCATCTGACTTCACCTCAGGTCATGATCTCGTGGTTCATGGGTTCGAGCCCCACGTCGGGCTCTGTGGGGCTCAAATTCACAACCCAGAGATCAAAAGAGTTGTGTGTTCCTTCACCAAGCCAGCGGAACAACCCAATTTTTGTGTCTTTGTATGAAGAGATAGGGCCGCCCAAATCCAGTTTATATGAGACAGGATTTTCCTTGGGGATTATCCGCTCATTGGATTATCCACTCCCTTCCTCCATAAAAGGGGCCTCAAACGCAGAGGCAGAAGGCACACCTCTTCCAGCAGGCCACAAGCTCTCCCCCTCAGGAGTGGAGGCATCACCGCACATCTGAAGCCATGGAGGAGCCTGCATCCCTCTGTCCTCCAGGCCAGCCTGTTCTGGTGAGTATGGAATCATGGTGTTGGCGTGTGCACCCATTGTATACTGATGGGTTTCTTTTTTAATGTTTATTTTTGAGAGAGAAGGAGAGACAGTACAGTGAGTGGGGGAGGGACAGAGAGAGAAGGAGACACAGAATTCAAAGCAGGCTCTGTGCTGACAGATCAGACCCCTATGTGGGGTTCGAAGTCAGAACTGAGATGGTGACCTGAGCTGAAGTCCGAAGTTCAGCCAATGTTCAGCCAACGGGAGCCACCCAGGTGCCCCGGGACACTTATCCTTCTGTGAAACCTCTTTAAGTTAACAGACAGGAGATTTTAAAACAAGAAAAAATCTTAATTGAAAACTGTTCCTTAGGTATTCATTTTTAAAAGTTTATTTATTTTAAAGTTTATTTTGAGAAAGTGTTAGTGGGGGAGGGGCAGAGAGAGAGAGGGGGAGGGAGAGAAGCTCAACTAGGGCTCCGTGCAGTGAGCATGGAGCCCAGCTCAGGGCTCGATTTGCGGCTTGTTCCCACAGAGCATGATATCACGACCTGAGCTGAAATCAAAAGGCAGAGGCTTAGCCAACTGAGCCACCCAGGCGCCTATCAGGTGTTAATGTTTTTTAAATAATGTTCAAAGTATTGTACTATTTTGTATAAAGTTTTCTTGGGATAATAGGCTGGATGTTTTTGTTTGGTTGTTTTGGTTTAACCAACAATATAACCAGGAATGGAAATAGCCTTTAGCCCTCCACTGTTTAAATTGTTCCCCTCTCTGGAAAATTCTTTACCCACAATGTGCTTGGTCTTCTTTTTAATTCAGTTCCTTGCTCAAATATGTCCGCAGTCCCTCCCTAATCTTTTCATCAGTAATTGTAGTTAATTACTGGGACACCTGGGTGGCTCAGTTAGTTAAGTGTCCGACTTCTGGCTCAGGTCATGATCTCCATGAGTTTGAGTCCTGCGTCGGGATCTGTGCTGACAGCTCAGAGCCTGGAGCTGCTTCAGATTCTGTGTCTCCCTCTCTCTCTGCCCCTCCCCCTCTTGCACTCTGTCTCTTTCTCTCAAAACTAAATAAACATTTAAAAATCAAAGACAAATAATAATTGTAGTTAATTTCTTTGTCCTGTTATCCCCCCTTACTCTTTCCCTCCATCCCTCTCTTTGTCTGTGTCAGACTTACTGTTTACCACAGTAGTTAATTATACTTGACATGATATTAGATATTATTCTGTGTATTAACTCTTTCACCAAGACTAAAATAAAAAATAAATGGGGAGGGGAGTGACTCTGTTAAGTTAAATTTTGGATCATGGGTTTTAGTGCACAACTTGGCATATATTAGGTGCTCTATAAATGGGAGGATCAAATAATTTTTCCTCTAAACTGGGACCTCTCGAGTTTTGAAAGGGGTGGTGTTAATAATTATGGCAGGACAAAAGGACTGAAATGAGATTTGTGGCTTCTCTTTAAGAGGAAATGAGAGGTTTAAAAAGAAAGGCACATTGATTACGTTTGCATTTTTTTTAATGTTTTATTTCTGAGAGAGAGGCAGCGCGAGCAGGGAAGGGTCAGAGAGACAGGGAGACACAGAATCTGAAACAGGCTCCAGGCTCTGAGCTGTCAGCATAGAGCCCAACATGGGGCTCGAACCCAAGAACTGTGAGATCATGACCTGAGCCGAAGTCCTGACTTCGGACCCTCGAATGAGCCACCCAGGTGCCCCTAGATTTGTATTTTAAACAGATTATTGTGATTAGAGTCATATATAATACTCCTCCAATATCCCAGAGGATGTGTTCTGAGGCCCTCAGTGGATGCTTGAAACAATAGATAGTACTGAATCCTACATATACCCTATATGTGTTTTTTTCTATACATATATTCTTATGATAAAGCTTATAAAGTAGGCACAGTAAGAGATTAACAACAACAATAAAATAGAATAATTATAACAACATGCTTTAATAGTTATGTGAATGTAGTCTCTCAAAGTATGTACCTGTATTGTACTCGCCTTTCTTCTGATGATGTGAGGTGATCAAATGCCTAGGTGATGAGGTGGAGTGAGATGAGTGGCAGGCACTGTGATGTAGCCTGAGGCTAATACTGACCTTCTGATGATGCATCAGAAGGAAGACCATTCCTTCTGGACCTTGGACCACAGTTGACCTCAGGTAGCTAAAACCTGAAACCATGGATAAGGGGAATTGCTATAATGAATCCCAGAGAGAAAGGATTAAAAAATCTCAGGTATTAATAAATTTAGTGCAGTATATCACGAAGTCCTTGTATAATTGTGGTGGAGTGAATTTATTTGAAAAATCTAGAAAGTATTTTTTTGAGTTTGAATAATTTCTTTCCTCAAATATATCTGAACACCTTCTAAGGCAAAATAAGTGGTTACGGGATGGAAACCATTAAAGTACACATTAGTTATCTTTTTGAGTATCCAATTTATAGAAAAACAATATGAAAGAAATGGTAATACACATACTAGTGAACATAAAGAATCAACACTGAAAATGTAAGTTTGGTTGCTGGATCAGGAAAGGTCACTGGGGATGTGGGATTTTATAGGGAAGCTGAAAGGTGCTCAAGAATTATTCAGAAGTTGAGAATTGTTAGGTAAATTCAGGAGGGTGGAGGTAGGGTTTATTGTTATAATAGTGTGGGGTGGCCAGAATGACACTCGAGTTTAGACAGGACATGAGTAGTAGCAAGTGGTTTTGGGGACACTGAGATATCTATCAGTGACTTTTTGGGGGGAATTGGTTGGTTGAACTTGGAGCTGTTCCACTGTTAGTGGAGTCATCAGTATTATTGATGAGGTGAGTGGGAGTGAATGTTGGGTATCAGGACTGGAGTCAGATCTGCACTGATCTAGGGGCATTTCTAGCTCTGTTAATGGTATTTGAAAGCCAGGGAAATGGATGGGTGGCCTAGACAGAGGTGCGGATGTAGAACAAACGTGACAGCAAGACTGACTTCTAAGAAGCATCAATTGTTGTGGTAAGTCAGAAAGAGGAAGTGACCTTAATAGGGAGGAGCATGGAGAATGTTCTATGCCAGAACCCTGAAAAAATAGTTTTACAATGGAGGTCTTTGCAAAAAAAAAAAAAAAAAAAAAAGGAAATGTGTGATGGGAATGTGGTGTTTCTGGTGGCTATTTATTCATGAACGGGAGGACAGTTGAGTGAAGACGGGATTTGAATGTTCAAGTGAGAGTGAGTGAGTGGGTAAGGAAGGGTTGGAGAAACATGATCTCACTGAGGATGAGAGCTAGAACCAGGCTGTTCTAGTCCTAGGTCCTAGGAAAGAGATATTGCAACCTGAATTCTTGGGCTACAAAGAAACTTGTGATCCCTGTGTCCAAATGACAGCGGGTTGAGGAGTGCCAGCATGTGTGTGGTTGACATTGACGAGGGTGGGAAGATGGGAACACCCTCCAGGGAAGATGATGGGAGGGGAAAAGGCTCTGGAGTTGGCGCTGGGTAATGACCTCAAGCCTTCTGTCCTTGACTCCTATCTGCTTGCTGGCACTATTCTTGCACCAGCATCAGCATCACCTGGGAACCCTTAGAAATGCAGATTCTTGGCTCCACCCAGAGCTACTTGGCCTGAGGTCCAGAAATCTGAGTCTTAACAACCCTCCTGATGCTGGTGACACAACAGTGTGATTGGAGACACATCTCTCCCTGGAGAGAGGAGGGTGGAAGTTGGTGGCCTTCATCCGCATTTTATTCAAATTTCATGTTTCATTTTGTTTTCAAAGGGGAAGCTTAAAAGAAACATGATGGCCCAGACTCTAGAGAAGAAAAGACAAGTCCATTTAGCCAAGACCAAGCAGAGGCGTCGTGAAAGAGCCACACTTCCTATAAGGAGGACCAGCTGCATTTTCGAGAGGTCGGTCACGAGGATAACTTCCCATCCTGGCAATGAGACCAGGCGCAGTCAATGGGAAGGAATCTTGGAGAAGCCCCAGCAAATCTATGCATACAGGAGACTCCAGGGCCTCCAGGCCTGCAGCAGCGATGGGGAGGTTTTAAGTCCTTTGGACGTTACAAATATCTTACAAGAAGTTACACGTGGTAGTGTGGGTGGTACCAGGTCGCTACCTAGAAGACCTGAGCCGGGCACAGCGCCATCTTCCTGTTGGGCATGGATGGTCCAGAAAGTGGGTTTCTGTCTTCCGGCCCATGTCTGCAGACAACCAGTAACGCTCCAAGATATCTGGAGACAGACTCAGAAAGTGAGCAAAGCAAGGGACCGACTGGCTGAGGCCTTGCGGGCAGACAGTCTTGCCAGGGAGGCAGAGAAAGCCAGAAGCCAAGAAGGACGTTCTGACGACTAGAGGAAGAGAAGGCTTCACGGAAGGGCCGAGGGGGTGGCCCTCGGAGGGATTTGCCAATGAGACACGTGCTTCACTTTCTGGTTGGAACGTCAGTCCTTGTTTGTTTCTTGCTCTATACCATCACGCTTTGTTACATTAAAATGGCACTTAAGGCAGATGTGAAAGAGTGGTGGTTTTGTGGGTGAAAGATTGGATTTCATGTGATAGGAGAGAAGAGAAAGCTTGGCCCTGAGTGTCGGCCTCACAGCATAGGACACACTGGAGTTATTCAATAAACACTTCATTTTATTTACGAACAATGCATTTGGCCAACAAACATTGTAATTACTTGTGGCGAACAAATACTTGATAGAATAAAGGTGTCACATTGCAGAAGTCAGAGGGGGAGACCATGTCACTAGGGTCAGGAAGGAAAAGAAGGATCCGGCATTTTCTGGACTTCCTTGTACTTTGGATAGAGTAGTTTAGGCAGAGGTGGGGAAGGAAGCCTGGTTTCAGAGGGTCAAAGACAGAAAAACAAGGGTAGGGAGTGAGTGGAGGCTGACAGCTATGCCTTGTGCCTCCTACAACAGGCTCTGGATTTAACTGAAAGTTCTAGGCTCATTCCAACACAGGGCTGGGGCAGGTCTGAATCTTCAGGATGAGCTACTCTGCTTCTCCAATGTCCTGGGGTAGGAGGACATCCGATTCCCCTCCCTAGTCCAGTAGGATCTAGGCACAGGGCCCTTTATGACACAGGGGTACACAGGATCTCACTTGCCACATCCGGAGTTCTGGGAGGTGGTGCTGAGTGAGGTCACAGTGTAGGAGAGGTGGCCTCGGTTTGAGGACACCCCCCCCCCGGAAGGAGAGCATAGTAGGGGTGGATGTGGAGGTCAGCATGTCAAGACCTGCTTTCCCCATTAAAAGTTTTTGATGTTTATTTTTGAGAGAGAAAATGTGGGAGCAGGGGAGATGCAGAGAGAGAGGGAGACAGAATCCAAATCAGGCTCCAGGCTCCAAGCTGTCAGCACAGAGCCCGACAAATGTGGGGCTCAAACTCCAGAACGGTGAGATCATGACCTGAGCCGTTGGATACTTGGATACTTAACCAACTGAGCCACCCAGGGGCACCTCCCCCCTGCCCTCTTTTGTATTCCACTTGTATTTGTATTCTGCACATATCTGTGTCTGGACATAATCCACTCAAGTCCCACTAACAGCTGATTTCTTTGTTGAACCTTCCCTATTTTTATATTGTTAAATTGTTTTATCTTAAGTTAATTTTAGTTGGGTTTCCTCCTCCATGAATTTCAGTTATTCCTGACTGGTTCCCAGATGTAGGCAATGATTCTGGGGAGTTACATTGAAAGACGAAGGTGTTCCTTTCCAATGGGGGCCCGGCAGAATGGCTCCCACAAAAAAGGGTGGTGTGAAGAAAGGCCGCTCTGCTATCAACGAGGTCATGTCCAGAGAACACGCCATCAACATTCACAAGCACATCCGTGGAGGGTGTTTCCAGAAGTGTGTCCCTCGGGCGCTCACAGAGATGCCAACATTTGCAGTGAAGGAGACAGCGGCAACTCCAGCTGTGAGTGTTGACACCAGGCTCAACCAAGTCATCTGGGCCAAGGGAATAAGGACTGTTCCATCCTGTATCCGTGTGTGGTGGTCCAGGATACAAAACGGGATGAAGATTCACCAGACCTGCTCTATGAGTTGGTTACATTTGTCCTATTAGCTTTTGATTGATTGAGTGGGAATGAAGGGGGAGTCCTACAGTCGATTCACGGTTTATCAACATCAGAGAATCGTCCCTTGCTTCTTCCAGCTTCTGGAGGTGCCTGCAGTCTCCAGCTGTGTAGCATCTCCCCAATCCCTGCCTGTGTCTTTCTTAGGGCCGCCCTTCCTCTGTCTCTGTATCTTCTCTTCCTAGAAGATCACCAGCCATTGCGTTTACAGCCCACCCCTAAATCCAACCTGAGTGCAATGTGTTATCTGTCACTTCTGGAAGCTTTTTGGCTAGGCCAGCCTTCTCTCCTGCATCCTTGGCTCTCTCCTCCATGACCTCAGCTCCCTCTCCATGTCACTTCTGTACTCTGCGTGGCCACGGTTTCTGATTTTCACTGCTTCTGTTCAACCCCCTCCACCTCACTGCCACACTGCAGGCTTGGCTCATGCCAGCTTAGTTTGTTACATTTCATGTTTTCTTATTTCAAAGAGGTGAAGGATCTGCCATACTGAAAAGGATAAAACACAGAAGGAAATGGAAGAAGGCATACATAGATGGAAAGATATCCTGTGTTCATAGATTATGAGATTGTTATTAAAATGCCCATTCTGTCCCTACAGATTCAGTGCAGTTTCTATCCAAATTCCAATGGGATTTTTCACAGATAGAAAAAACAATTTTAAATTTCATATGGAATTACAGAATTCTTCCAATAGTTAAAGCAATTCTGAGAAAAACAACAAAAAAAAACCCATAAAAAAACAAAAACTGGAAGCATCACACTTTCTGAGTTAATTATATTTAAAAACTATCGTGTTCAAAGCTGTATGATACTTGCATAAAAACAGATACACCAATAGAATAGAGCAGAGAGCCCCCAAATAAACCCATACGTAGAGTCAACTAATTTTCAGCAAAGTCACTAAGAACATAGTGGGGAAAGGTTAGTCTTGTCTTTAAAAAAATGTTTGAGAGAGTGAAAGCACAAGGGAGGGACAGAGAGGGAAAGAGAGAATCCCAACCAGGCTCTGTGCTGTCAGTGCAGAGCCTGATGCAGGGCTCGATCTCACAATCCATGAGATCATGACCTGAGCTGAAATCAAGTCAGACGCTTAACAGACTGAGACACCTAGGGGCCCCTAAATCACTATCTGCAAGTGATATCTGAACTCCCATATTCACTGCAGCATTATTGAATAGCCAAGGTATGCAAACAAAATAAGTGTCCATTAACAGATGACTAAAGAAAATGTGATTATTATATAACCTATGTATATACACATATTTGTGAATATTATTCACCCATGAGAAAGAAATAAGTCCTATTTGCAACAACATGGATAAACCTGGAAGACATTATAGTAAATGAAATAAACGACACAGAAAGAAAACTACTACAAGATTTCACTATCATGTGGAATCTCAAAAAAAAAGTCAAACACAATAGAATTTCCCCCTCTTACATAGTCATCAGCTGGAGAATGAATAGATACTGTGGTTTCCACAGCCAATGTACCTCCACACAGCAACAGGAATCCACAAAAATGAACTGACAGAAGAGTAGGGATGGATCTCACAAATCTAATTTGAATCATGCACTGGAGAGTCTATATTATGCATTTCTTGGAAATATTAATCTGTGATGCTTTTGGAACAGTGGGTGCTCGGGGGCGGGGGCAAGGTTGGTTCTTTGTTCCCATTAAACATGCTTATTGGAAAAATGTTTAAAATATTAAACATCATGGGGGCACCTGAGTGGCACCTGAGTCAGTTAGGCGTCTGACTTTGGCTCAGGTCATGATCTCGCAGTTTGGGAGTTCAAGCCCTGCATTGGGCTCTGCATTGGTGATGTGGAGCCTGCTTGGGATTCTCTCTTTCTTTCTCTCTCTCTCTCCCTCCCCCTGCCCCTGCTCTCTGCCCCTTCTCTACATGCACTCTACCTCTCTTTCAAAATAAATACAAAAACTTAAAAAAAAATTAAACATCACAAATATAAATGAGTTAATCAGAGCATTTGTTTCTGATACTCCTTTTTCCTCTCTCAGTGCATGGAGAGAGAATGTCTGTCCAGAATTGTTATTCTCTTCCTGAAGCTGCTTGTACTCTTAAAAGCCAGTCACATCATTCCACGTTCTTGAATTCCTCATGATTCGTGCCATCAATCCCTGAGGTCACTGATCTCAAGGAGCTACTCACACCAGGTCATCCAAAAAGCAATATCATTAGTTCTTTCTTCACTGATGGCTGAGAGTTCACTGTTGTCCAAACTTAATACGCTGGCTGGAACAATCAGTTGCATATTTAAGTCACCTATGTAAATTTCAAAGTACTGTTGTCTTCCACACCCTCTTCCCTTAATCGACAGATACAACTGGTCCTGCCTGGCCCCCGGACGCCAGTCCTTTCCAATTTTACTGGGTAATTCTAAGGTGTTGCCAAGTGTGAGCAGCCCCGAAATGAGAGAGAAGTCCTTCCTCAGGGTTAAAACACTTGGAGTTCTTACAAAATAAATTCTGCTGTCCTGGCCCCTCTCACAGTCATTGTGATGCACTTGGTCTGGAATGTGTCCAGGCGCCCATAGCTTTAAAAGCAGCCCAAATGTGTTTTGCACAAGTCAAGGTCAAGGACCACAGCCTCCAAAACACCTAGAGGAGTGGCTTCTCATCCTTGGCTGTTTTTTAGAACCTTGGGGATTTGTAAATCTCCTGTAGACCAGGCTGTATCCCATTTCTTAGCAGAGGAGAAATGTCAGGACTGGACCCAGCCATCAGTAGTTGTAAAACTCTCCAAGTGATTCTAATGTACATCCAGGCTGAGAGCAATTAAAACAGATCATCTGACGTTGATCACAATTAAAATCAGGTGACGATAGGTGATAACTTCGGCTCCCTCCCTCCCCGCTGGGGTGCTCGTCTCACAGCAGTGGACGCTATTTACCGAAGTGCGAGAGAACATATACTCAGGTTTGGGGGCAACTTTTGGAAGGAAGAAGCATTCTGGATAAAAGGCCTAGCGATCAGGAAGTAAGTGCTGTCAGGGCGGGGCCCAGTAGATGTTCCCCTTTGTGAAGTGAGAGTAAAGAGATCTCTGAGAACCCCCCCGGGGTAAGTGGGCCTCCAGAGGCCCCCCAACCCCCCCGTATGTGGCCTTCTGGAACTCTCCACTCTAGTGATGTTGCCCCTGGCACTCACTGTCCCCGGATACTCTCTGCACTGATGCCACATTCTCTGGCTTCCCCTAACCCGCACAGATACTAAGAACTCCCACCCGCCTGTGGGCTCGGTTTACCCCCTTGTGTCTCAGGTTAGACTGGAGAATCTCTTACGGGGTGACCCCTCCCGTGTTCCCCTTTCACCTGCCTGAGGTCTCTCTTCCCTTCCATCCTTCTTGGTTGAAGACGGCCTTTGCACCCCATTAAATCTCGGGGTGGCCCCGTGAGGATCTACTTCCCAATGCTGTTTGGCAAAGCTGACAAAGCGAACCAGCTCTGTGCTTGTTAGAAGGAGTTTCATTTTTGCCTTCGGTATTCAGCGGTAACCCGTGTATCTGAAGTTGTGAAGGGAACGATCACGGTTTTGGTGCTTTTGTTTGTATCTTTAAGGAAAAACGGTTTGCATCTTGCAGGGAGATTAGTATTGGTGGAGGCAGAGAAACCCTCAGCAGGAGAGTGGAGGTTTTTCTTTCCAGAAAGCAACTTTATTCCAACCGGCACCGCTCAGTTCGGTTCATCCCCAAAGTGCAGAGTCCTGAACACCACGTGGCATGATTTCTTATGTATATTTTTTACTTCTTTGTCTCCCATATATGGTAACACACAAACATGTGGGCTGAGTGGTCTCCTGTTACAAGATCGTGAGGGGTGTTACCAGGTTGGATTGGGGGGGAACACTACCACAACCCCACTGGGTCAGTGTGGGGTGAAGGTCAGAGGGATGGTCCATGTGTGGGCCCTAGGAGAGGATGGAATCCTTCCCAACTGCTCTGGGATCCACACATTAGGCTTACTCATGCTGCTGAACTCAGGGGTTTGTAAAGGTCAAATAACCATTTCTATGAAATACTTGCTAATAAATCTTGTTTTAAAAATTTCAGTTTACGTTTAACACATATAAAATGTCTACAACATTAAAAATGTCACTCAGAATACATCATGGCGCCCCAAGAGTGAAAATGTTGAAAATCAGCTTAAAAAGCACCATACGCTAATGGGAAATCTCGGGTGATAAAGTTGTATTAATTATGTAAGGACAACTGGAATGAGATGAGACTTCGGGCTGCTTTTCTGAAAATGTGAAGAAGGCAGAAATGAAGAGCTTAAAAAGCAAGCGCTCTGATTAGATTTGCATTTTAAACAGATTATTGTGACAAACATAATTGGATTCCAGGTCAAGAAGATTGGATCTAAATCTTAGCAATTAATACGTTGCAGTATGCCACTCTGACGATTATATCATTGTGTAATTAGAGTTATGTGACTATTTGAAATGTTTTGTAATTAACTGGAGTTTGACTCATTTATGCCACAATAAGTCTGTGAGCACCTACTAATATAAAGCAATATTTGAATACCTTTAAGAAAACATTTAAGGCCCACACTAGTCTTCTCTCCAAGGTGTATCTAATTTAGTGAGAGAAAGTGTGAAAGTGGTAGATCATCATACACATATAAGTAAAAAAAAAAAAGAACAAAAAATTGGACAAAGGTAGCATTATAATTTTGATTGTTGGATTAAGAAAGTACACTCTGGAAATAATATTTTCTCTGAGATCTGAGAGAGGATAAGGAATTACGGGACAGTGAGAATCTTTTGGTGAATTTGGGAGGGTGGATGGCTCATTGATATGAGTGTGAGGTGGTGGAGTGTCCAAAATGATGCTCACATTAAGACGGGATCAGTACCAACAAGTGAATTTGGAAACAGCAGGGGAGGACTGGGTTATCTGGGGAGGTGTTAGTTCAACTTGGGACCTGGTCACTGAACTGAGCGTCATGGACATGATCTCTGATGGGGTGAGTGGGCAGGTGGATACTGGGGTCCCCTGGTTGAATTCCGATTTTGCTTTTGTTGCTTGGACTTTTGAGGTCCTTTCCGAGATAACACTGACAAAACCAAGGTACAGGAAAATTTCCCGTTTTATTTTTTTTTCTAACTACAAATTTTATTTTATTTTACAAATAGTTTATTGTCAAGTTGGTTTCCATATAACACCCAGTGCTCATCCCCACAAGTGCCCTCCCCCATGCCCATCTCCCCCCTCCCCCCCACCCATCAGTCCTCAGTTTATTCTCAGTATTCAAGAGTCTCTCATGGTTTGCCTCCCTCCCTCTCCCCCGCTATTTTCCCCCTTCTCCTCCCCCACGGTCCTCTGTTAAGTTCCTCCTAATCCTCCTATATGTGCAAACATATGATATCTGTATTTCTCTGCCTGATTTATTTTGCTCAGCATAACACCCTCAAGGTCCATCCATGTTCCTACACACGGCCAGATTTCATTCTTTCTCACTGCCATGTAGTATTCCATTGTATAAATATACCACGTCTTGATCCATTTGTCAGTTGATGGACACTTAGGCTCTTTCCATGTTTTGGCTATTGTTGAGAGTGCTGCTATGAACATTGGGGTACATGTGCCCCTGTGCATCAGCACTCCTGTATCCCTTGGGTAAACTCCTAGCAGTGCTGTTGCTGGGTCATAGGGGAGCTCTATTGTTAATTTTTTGAGGAACCTCCACACCATTTTCCAGAGGGGCTGCACCAGTTTACATTCCCACCAAGAACGTAGGAGGGTGCCCATTTCTCTACATCCTCGCCAGCATCTGGAATCTCCTGATTTGTTCATTTTAGCCACTCTGACTGGCATGAGGTGGTATCTCAGTGTGGTTTTGATTTGTATTTCCCTGATGATGAGGGATGCTGAGCATCATTTCATGTGTCTTTTGGCCATCTGATTGTCCTCTTTTGAGAAGTGTCTGTTCATATCGTCTGCCCATTTCTTCAGTGGATTATTTGTTTTTTGGGTGTGGAGTTTGGTGGGTTCCTTACAGATTTTGGATATTAACCCTTTATCTGATATGTAATTTGCAACTATCTTTTCCCATTCCGTTGGTTGCCTATTAGTTTCATGGATTGTTTCCTTTGCTGTGCAGAAGCTTTTTATCTTGATGATGTCCCAATAGTTTATTTTTGCTCTTGATTCCCTTGCCTTTGGGGATGTGTCAAGTAAGAAATTGCTGCGGTTGAGGTCAAGGAGTTTTTTTCCAGCTTTTTCCTCTAGGGTTTTGATGGTTTCCTGTCTCACATTCAGGTCTTTTATAGATTTTGAGTTTATTTTGGTGTATGGTATAAGAAAATGATCTAGATTCATTCTTCTGCATGTTGCTGTTCAGTTTTCCCAGCACCATCTGTTAAAGAGGCTGTCTTTTTTCCATTGGATGCTCTTTCCCACTTTGTCAAAGATTAGTTGGCCATAAATTTGTGGGTCCAATTCTGAGTTCTCTATTCCATTGGTCTATGTGTCTGTTTTTGTGCCAATACCATACTGTCTTGATGATGACAGCTTTGTAGTAGAGGCTAAAGTCTGGGATGGTGATCCCTCCCATTTTGGTTTTATTTTTCAGGATTACTTTGGCTATTCGGGGTCTTTTGTGGTTCCTTACAAATTTTTGGATAGTTTGTTCTAGTTTTGAGAAGTATGCTGGTGCAATTTTGATTGGAATTGCATTGAATGTGTAGAGTGCCTTAGGTAGTAATGACATCTTAACTATATTTATTCTTCCTATCCATGAGCATGGAATGTTTTCCCATTTCTTTGTGTCTTCTTCAATTTCCTTCATAAGTTTTCTATAGTTTTCATCATACAGATCTCTTATATCTTTGGTTAGGTTTATTCCTAGGTATTTTATGTTTTTTTGTGCAATTGTGAATGGGATCAGTTTCTTGATTTCTCTTTCTGTTGCTTCATTGTTGGTGTATAAAAATGCAACTGATTTCTGTACGTTGATTTTGTACCCTGCAACTTGGCTGAATTCTTGGATCAGTTCCAGTAGGCTTCTGGTGGAGTCTGTCGGGTTGTCTATGTAGAGTATCATGTCATCTGTGAAAAGTGAACGTTTGACTTCCTCTTTGCCAATTCTGATGCCTTTGATTTCCTTTTGGTGTCTGATGGCTGATGCTAGGACTTCCAGCACTATGTTAAACAACAGTGGTGAGAGTGGACATCCCTGTCGTGGTCCTGATCTCAGGAGGAAAGCTCTCAGTTTTTCCCCGTTGAGGATGATGTTAGCTGAGGGCTTCTCATAGATAGCTTTTATGATGTTTAAGTAACTTCTTTCTATTCCGACTTTCTCGAGGGTCTTTATTAAGAAGGGATGCTGTATTTTGTCAAATGCTTTTTCTGCATCTATCGACAGGATCATATGGTTTTTCTCTTTTCTTTTGTTAATGTGATGTATCACATTGATTGATTTATGAATATTGAACCAGCCCTGTAACCCAGTAACCCAGGAATGAATCCCACTTGATCATGGTGGATAATTCTTTTTATGTTCTGTTGAATTCAATTTGTAAGTATCTTCTTGAGGATTTTTACATCCGTATTCATCAAGGATACTAGCCTGTGGTTCTTTTTTTGTTGTTGTTGTTGGGTCTCTGTATGGCTTGGGAATCAAAGTGATGCTGGCTTCAAAAATGAGTCTGGAAGTTTTCCTTCGTTTTCTATTTTTTGGAATAGCTTGAGAAGAATGGTATTAATTCTGTTTTAAATGTCTGGTAGAATTCCCCAGGGAAGCGATCTGACCCAGGGCTCTTATTTTTTGGGAGATTTGTGATAACTGATTCAGTTTCTTCACTAGTTATGGGTCTGTTCAGATTTTCTATCTCTTCCTGTGTGAATTCTAGTAGTGAGTGTGTGTTTAGGAATTTGTCCATTTCTTCTAAGTTGCTCAGTTTGTTGGCATATAAATTTTCATAGTATTCCCTGATAATTGCTTGTATTTCTGAGGGGCTGGTTGTAATAAGTCCAATTTCATTCATGATTTTTCCTCTTTGGGTGCTCTCTCTTCTTTTTGAGAAGGCTGGCTAGAAGTTCGTCAATTTTGTTTATTTTTTCAAAAAAACCAAACTCTTGGTTTCATTGATCTGTTCAACTGTTTTTTGTGGTTTTTTTTTGTGGGGGGGGATTCTATATTGTTTGTTTCTGCCATAATTTTTATTATTTCCTTTCTCCTACTGGATTTGGGGTGCTCTTGTTGCTCTCCTTCTAGTTCCTTTAGGTGCACTGTTAGATTTTGTACTTGTGCTTTTTCTAACTTCTTGAAATAGGCCTAGAGTGTACTTTTCTCTTAGGACTGCTTTTGCCGCATCCCATAGTGTTTGGATTGTTGTATTTTCATCTTCATTTGTTTCCATATATTTTTAAAATTTCTCCTTTAATTGCCTGATTGTCCCATTCGTTCTTTGGTAGGGTGTTTTTTAACCTCCATGTTTTTGGAGGTTTTCCAGTCTTCTTCCTGTGATTGATTTCAAGTTTCATGGTATTGTGATCTGAAAATGTTCATGGTATGATCTCAATTCTTTTATATTCGATGAGGGCTGCTTTATGTCCCAGTATGTGATCTATCTTGGAGAATGTACCATGAGCACTTGAGAAGAAAGTGAATTCCATGGCTTCAGGATGTTCAGGTCTAAATATATCTGTCAAATCCATCTGGTCCAATGTGTCATTCAAGTCCATTGTTTCTTTAGTGATTTTCTGTCTAGTTGATCTATCCATTGCTGTAAGTGGAATATTAAAGTCTCCTGCTATTAGCACGTTCTTATCCATAAGATTGTTTCTGTTTGTGATTGTTTTTTATATTTCGTTGCTCCCATATTTGGTGTGTAGACATTTATAATGGTTAGCTCTTCCTGATAGATAGACCCTGTAATTATTATATAATGCCCTTCTTCATCCCTTGTTACTGTCCTTACTTTAAAGCCCAGTTTGTCTGATATAAGAATAGCTACTGCAGCTTTCTTTTGACTTCCAGTAGCGTGATAGATATTTCTCCATCCCCTTTTAATCTGAAGGTGTCCTCTAGTCTAAAATGAGTTTCTTGGGGCGCCTGGGTGGCTTAGTCGGTTAAGCGTCTGACTTTCGCTTAGGTCATGATCTCGTGGTTCATGGGTTCGAGCCCTGTGTCGGGCTCTGTGCTGACTGCCAGCTCAGAGCCTGGAGCCTATTTCAGAGTCTGTGTCTCCCTCTCTTTCTGACCCTCCCCTCCTCATGCTGTCTCTCTCTCTCTCCTAGAAATAAATAAAAAAATATTTAAAATAAAATAAAATAAAATGAGTTTCTTGTAGACAGCAAATAGATGGATTTTGGTTTTTTTTTATATCCATTATACTACCCTATGTCTTTTGATTGGGGCATTTAGTCCATTTACATTCAGTGTTATTATTGAAAATATGGGTTTAGAGTCATTGTGTCCTTTGTGGGATTTATACTTGTGGTGGTGTCTCTGGTACCTTGCGTACCTTGCAACATTTCCCTCGGAGAGTCCCTCTCAGGATTTCTTGTAGGGCTGGTTTAGTTGTGATAAATTCTTTCAATTTTTGTTCATTTGGAGAGACTTTTATTTCTCCTTTTCTTCTGAATGACAGGCTTGCTGGATAGAGGCTTCTTGGCTGCATATTTTTTTCTGTTCATGACATTGAAGATTTCCTGCCATTGCTTTCTCGCCTGCCAAGTTTTATTGGATAGGCCTGTCACTACTCTAACAGGTTTCCCTTTGTATGTTAGGACCCTTTTATCCCTAGCTGCTTTCAGAATTCTCTTTGTCCTTATATTTTGCCAGTTTCACTATGATATGTCATGCAGAAGATCGATTCAATTTACGTCTGAGGGGAGTCTCTGTGCCTCTTGGATTTCAATGTCTATTTCCTTCCCCATTTTGGGGAAGTTCTCTGCTGTAACTTATTTGCGGACTCCTTCAGCACCTTTCCCTATCTCTTCCTCTTCTGGAATTCCTATGATATGGATATTATTCTGTTTGATTGTATCACTGAGCTCTTGAACTCTCCTTCCACGTTCCTGGATTAGCTTATCTCTCTCTTTCTCAACTTCCTCTTTTTCTATAGTATGTGTCTTTTAAATCACTTATTCTCCTTTCTGCCTCTTCAATCCGTGCATTGGACGCCTCCATTTTATTCTGCATCTCATTTATAGCATTTTTTAATTCATCACAACTATTTTTAAGCTCTATAGTCTTTGTAGCAATGTTTCTCTGATGTCTTCCATGCCTTTTTAAAGCCCAGTGATTAATTTTATGACTATTGTTCTAAATTCTTGTTCACTTATGTTGCTTATCTGTTTTGAGTTCTTTAGCTGTCATTTCTTCCTGGAATTTCTTTGGAGGAGAGTTCTTCCATTTCATCATTTTGATTAGCTTTCTATCTCTTGTTAATTTAAAAAGCTTGTTATACACTCTGCACCTGTGAGTGCTGCTGTACTAAAGAAGGCTCTTTTTCCAGGGTCTGTCCATTCAGGAAGTGTTCTTTGAATGGTGTCTCTTGGTCTTTCTTGTTGAGACCTTGGTTATTTTATTTCCATACTTGTAGTGGTATTTAGGACTCTCCATCATGTGTACTTTGGCTTGTTTCTTGAGGTAGTCCTGGAAAAGAAAACAGACAAACACACAGGGAACAAAGGCACACAAATGCACAGACAAATGCAACAAACGCGCAAACAGAAAGGGAAAAAGTAAAAGAAAGAAGGGACACACACACCCCCAAAAAGCGTAAGGAAGGAAGAGAAATGATAGAAATAAAAATACATTAAAAAGAAGAAAAAACCCAACAGACAAAGGACAGTCTAAAGCATAGAACCAGAATTCCCAGTTAAAATAGCAGGGTGTATGCAGTGCTGATGGAAGAGCATATACAAAGAGAAATGACAGGGTGGAGAGGAAGCAAAATTGGAAATGAAATGAGCAGGCAGAGAAACTATGAGGTTTAATTCAGAGAGAGAGAGGGAAATATGTTTAGAGGCAAGGTGAAGATAATGTTACTCAAACTATATAGTCTGATTACTCCAGAGAGAGAGAGAGATCAAAAGGTAGCGGTAGAGGTGTAGAATATACATCTAGAGAATGGATTAAATGTGACTGTGTAAGCAAGCCAGTGACCAGAATTAATCAGGGCAGTGCATCCATGTTCGTCTTGCCCTGGCTCTGGTAAAAACAAACAAACAAACAAACAAACAAAACAAAAACAAAAACAAAAAAACAAAACCCCACAAAACCACAACTGCTCTCTAGGGGCGGATGGGCGTGGTCTGGTGTAGTCGGGTCTTAGCCTCCAGTGCATCCCATGGGCCACTCCCTGAGGTCCTGCCTTGGTGGGTGTGGGGGGAAAAGTGGCATCGCCCCAGTCCAGTCTCAAACCAAGTGTTGCAACTCACTCTTTTGGGTGTGATCTCCCTGTGCTGTGGGAGTAGCCAAGGTGGGCCATGCTCTATATCTCAAGCCAGGCCTCGTTTCCAGATCTTAGTCATCGCGCCCCATTGATATTGCCGGAAATATAAACACTAAACTCGCAGGTAGAGTCCCTCAGAGCCATTTCAAGCCTCTCGCCTCTCCCTTGGGGATGGCGCCAAGCCAGAAGCACAAAGGCGCGGCTTCAGGCTTCAGGTGCCACCATGTCCATTCCAGGTCAAGCTGGTGAGCGAGGAGCAGTTTCTCCTGGGGTCGCCTGGGATGAGTGCTTCCCGCCTAGGGTCAGCTGGACAGTGGGAAACTGGATCCCCCTATGTCTCGAGCCGAGGTTTTTCTCTTCTCCAGCGATGGTGACAGTGTCTTGAGCAGTTTCAGCTGCTCTTTCTTTTTTTCCCCTAGACTCACCGCAGTTCCTTGCAAAGGGTGATCCCTCCCCTCCCTGTGTCTCCAGTCTGGCACTGTTTTATCTTCCCCAGTTCGTACTCACGCTAGAAGATTTTCTCAGCGGACTCTGTCTCCTTTTCCTCCCAAACTCCTGGATTCTGTAAGGGTTCCTATGGCTTCAGGCCTTCTCCGTTTGAGAGATAGGGGCGAGTGAAATGTCATTTTTTATATCTTTTAACAAAGGCTTGTAGATTTTGTTGTACAGATCTTTCACCTCCTCGATCAAATTTATTACTATTTTACTGTTTTTGATGCTATTGTGAACGGGATAGTTTTATTATTTATTTATTTATTTTTTTTTTACAGATGTTTCATTCTCTGTGTATAGCAATCCAACTGATTACTACATGTTAATTTTCCATCCTGCAACTTTACTGAAATTATTGATTAGTGCTAACAGTTTTTTGGTCTAATCTTTGGGACTTTCTATATACAGAATTCTATCATGTTCAAATAGTGACTGCTTTACTTCTTTCCTAATTTGGATGCCTTTTATTTTGTTCTTTTGCCTGGTGGCCCTAAATCGGACTCCCAGGACTATACCGAATAGGAGTGGTGTGAGTGAACATTCTTGTCTCATTCCTGGTGTTAGAGGAAAAGCTTTCAATTTTTTGTAACATTAGTAATGAATTTTGTAATATAATGAGTGTAATGTTAGCTGTGGTTTTGTGGTATATGGCCTTGATTAAGCTGCATATGTTCCTTCTTTTTAAAAATTTTTTTAATGTTTATTTATTTTTGGAGAGACAGAAGTGGAGAAGGGGCAGAGAGAGGGAGACACAGAATCTGAGGCAGGTCCAGGCTCTGAGGTGTCAGCACAGAGCCTGATGCAGGGCTCGAACTCACGAGCTGTGAGATCATGACCTGAGGGTAAGTCGGGTGCTTAACCAACTGAGCCACCCAGACACCCCTGTGCACACATTTTTGTAAGAACATATGCTTTCTTACCTCTTGGGTAAATATCTAGATGTGGAATAGTTAGATCACATGGTAGGTGTATTTAACCTTAAGAAATTGCCCAACTCCATCAAACATGTGATATTTGTCCTTCTCTGCCTGACTTATTTTGCTCAGCATAACACCCTCAAGGTCCATCCATGTTGCTACACATGGCCAGATTTCATTGTTTCTCATTGCTATGTAGTATTCCATGGTATAGATAAACCACATCTTCTTTTTTTTTTTTTTACATTTTTTTAGAGAGAGAGAGACGCAGCGTGAGCAGGGAGGGTCAGAGAGAGAGGGAGACACAGACCTGAAACAGGCTCCAGGCTCTGAGCTGGCAGTCAGCACAGAGCCTGACGCGGGCTCGAACCCACGAACCGCGAGATCATGACCTAAGCGAAAGTCGGACGCTTAACCGACTAAGCCACCCAGGCGCCCCAAACCACATCTTCTTTGATCCATTCATCCGTCTGATGGACACTTAGGCTCTTTCCATGTTTTAGCTATTGTGGAGAGTGTTGACAGAGAGGGACCAAGGGGGAGAAGAAGGGAAATGGTTGGGGAAAGGGAGAGAGGCAAATCATGAGAGATTCTTGAATGCTGACAAAAACTGAGGACTGATGGATGTGGGGGGTAGGGGGGGATGGGCATAGAGGAGGACACTTATGGGGATGAGCACTGAGTGTTATGTGGAAACTAATTTGACAATAAACTATTTGTAAAAAAAAAAAAAAAAAATTACCCAACTACTTTCCAAAATGACTGTATAGTTTTATGTTTCGACCAACAGTGTGTGAAGGTTCCAGTTGCTCTCTGTCCTCACCCACACTTGGAGTGGTTTGTATTTGTAATTTTAGTCGTTTGGACATGTGTGTAATGATATCTCCTTGTATTTCTGATTTGCATAATCCTAATGGTGGGGATGATATGAATATCTTATGTGCTCAGTGACCTCCTGATACCTTCATTATTGAAGAATCAGTCAAACTATTTAGCATATTTTAAAATTGGGGTTTCTTATTTCATTATTGTTGAGTTGTGAAAGTTTTTAAACTACATTCCAGCTACAAGTTTTATCACATACATAATTAAGAAATATTTCTCAGAATGTGTGTGTCTTGTCTTTTAGTTAAGAGTGTCCTTTTTGGGGGGGGGCCTGGGTGGCTCAGTCGGTTGTGCATCCAACTTCAGCTCAGGTCATGATCTCCTGGTTTGTAGATTGGAGTCCCGCATTGGGCTCTGTGCTGTCAGCAGAGCCTGCTTCAGATTCTGTGTCTCCCTCTCTCTCTCTGTCCCTCCCCTGCTCATGCTTTCTGTCTCTAAAAAATAAATAAATACTAAAAAATATTTTTTAAAAGAATGTCTTTTCAAGGGCAGGAATTCATAAATTTTCTTTTTACTTTGTCTCATTTTCTTGTCAGACCTAAGGAATCTTTGCCTAACCCATGACTGCAAGGATATTTTCCATATCTGTCTAGATCTTTTAATATTCTACTTAGGTCTCTGATCCATTTCAGTTAATTTTTCATAGCTTGAATAATACGAAAAAAAGCTCATGTTTTTTATGAATAAAAAGTATTCTGGACAGATCTTGCAATTCAAGAGACAATGGTGATCTAGCGATCTGGTTGTTTCTGGACCCACTTTTATTCCCTTGGTGTATATGCCATTTTTTAAAGTTTATTTATTTTGAGAGAGCAAGCAGGGGAGGGATAGAGAGAGAGGGAGAAAGAGAGAATCCTAAGCAGGCTCCACACAGAGCCCAGTGTGGGGCTCAAACTCACAAATCACGAGTTCATGACTTGAGCCAAAACCAAGAGCTGGATGCTCAACTCTGAGTCCCCCAGGCACCCCTGTATGTGTCTATTTTTATACCAATACCACAGAATTTTGCTACTGGAGCCTTACAATAATATTTGAAATTAGGTATTATAAATACTCCACCTTTGTTATTTTTCAAGGTTGTTTGTCTATGCTAGTTTCTTTCCATTTGCATGTGAATTTTAGAATCAACTTCTCAGTTTCTACACAAAAATCTCATGATATTTTTATTGAGATATTGAATCTATAAATCTGTGGAAATTTTGCAACATAAAAATTTTAAGTTTGTGGTGCCTCGGTGGCTCAACTGGTTTAGAGTCCAATTTCAGCTCAGGTGGTGATATATTATTGGCTCATAAATTTGAGCCCTGCATCTGGCTCTGTGCTGACATCTCAGAAGCTGGAGCCTGATTCAGATTCTGTGTCTTCCTCTCTCTCTGCCCTTCCACTGCTCATACACACACTCTCTCTTTCTCTCTCTCTCTCTCTCACTCAAAAATAATTAAACATTAAAAATACTAAGTTTGAAGATGATTTGTATATTTTTTCTCTGATCTCTTCAAAAATTTTTTAGTGTTTATTTATTTTTGAGAGAGTGACAGGGTGAGTAGGAGAGGGGGAGAGAGAGGGAGACACAGAATCTGAAGCAGGTAGGCTCTGGGCTGTCCAAACCCACAAACCACAAGATCATGATCTGAGCTGAAGTCGGGCACTTAACTGACTAAGCCATCCAGGTGCCCCCTCTTTTGATCTCTTTTATGGTGAATGACATTGATAGTTGAATCAACCTTATGTTATAAGAATAAACTCAATTTCGTTGTGATTTATTACACTTTTTATGTATTGATGGATTTTGTTTGCTGGTATTGTTTATGATACTTGGATCTCTGTGAGGGATATTGGGCTGGAGTTTCATTGTGATGCCTTCTTCCTAGTTTTGGTTGAAGTGTAATCCTATTCTCATACAATGAGTTGATAAGTGTTGCCTCACCCTCTGTGTTCTGGAATATATTGTGTAGAATTGGCATTGTTTCCTTCATAAATGCTTGGTAGAGTTCAACAGTAAAACCAATTGGGATTGAGATTTTCTTTTTTGGAATGTTTTGCCTACACATTCAATGTTCTAATTGATAGAGGACTATTCAGGTTCTAATTTTTCTTTAGTGAATATTTATAGTTTATGTTTTACAAGAGCAAATTTCACCTAAGACATGTGTAAAACATGGGCAGAAAGTTGTCTGCAGGATGTTTTTTAATAATGTGCTATTGGATTTTGTTTGCTACTATTTTATTGAAAATTTTCATTTCTATTCATAGGAGATAGTGTTCTATAGTTTCTTGTTCCTTTCTGGCTTTGATATTGAATACTGGCCTCAAAGAATGATTTAGGACGTATTTCCTCCTGTCATAATTCTTGGAAGAGTTTGAGATGTGTTAATTCTTCAATTTGTCAATAATCCACCCTGTGCTGGACTTTGCTTTGTGGGGAGATTTTTGATGACTGCTTCAATCTCTTTACTTGTCATAGGTCTATTCAGAGTTTCTATTTCTTCTGGAGTCAGTTCTGGAACTCTGTGTTTCTCAAAATTTTCCCATCTCATGGAGGTTGTATACTTTGTTCAGACTTTTCTCTAGTAATACTTTTCATTTCTTGTAATTTGGTAATGAAGTATCTATTTTCATTTATGATTTTAGTTATTTGCATCATATTTTCTATTCTTAGTACGTTTAGCTAAAAGCTTGTCAATTTTGCTGATCCTTTCCAAAAACTGACTTTTGCCTCCATTGACTCCTGTATTTTCCATTCTCTCTCATATACCTCACTTTAATCTTTGGTATCTACTTCTCCTGTCTACCTGTGGTTTTAGTTTGCTCTTTTTCAAGTATCATAAAATGGGAGAATATTGTACTGATTTGAGATCTGTCCTCTTTCTGAACATAAGTATTTATATCTTCAAATTTCCCTCTGTGCCCTGCTTTCTATTTCTGCTCTTCAGATTAGATAAATTTCCAATTGTTCTCATTTCAAGTTGATGGATTCATTCTTCTGCTTGCTCAAACCTGCTGCTAATCTCTCTAGTGGATTTTTTTTTCCATTTCAGCTATTGTACTTCCAGAATTTCTGTGTGTGTGCATGTGAGCATGTGTGTGTGCGCATGTGTGTTTTAATAATTTCTGTATTTGATACTCCTTATTTGTTCATATCTTCCTGATTTTAATCTTTGTCCATGATTTCCTTGAACTCATTTAGTGTACTTATTAAGACAGTTGAAGTGGCATCACCAAGATGGTGGAGTAGGAGGCCCAACCTCTATTCTCCCACAAAGATCTATAATTAGACAAGTTTCCACAAACAAAAAGAGGTCTGGGATAGCTCAGGGTTCCACTTAGGAAATATCAGCAACACTGTGGGAAAGAAAACCCTGAGCACACAAAGGAAAGGAAAAATATCTAAAAAAAATGTTTTTAATGTTTATTTATTTTTGAAAGAGACAGCATGATCAAGGGACGAGCAGAGAGAGAGAGAGGGAGACACAGAATCCGAAGTAGGCTGCAGGCTCTGAGCTGTCAGCACAGGGCCTGATGCGAGGCTTGAACCCACAAACTGTGAGATCATGACCTGAGCCAAAGTCGGACACTTAACTGACTGAGCCATCCAGGAGCTCCGGGAAGGATAAATGTCTTAGTTTTTGCTTGCATCTTCTGGTCTTCCAGCTGGGCACTATTCAGTGTCAAGCAGGAACACTCTGGCTAGAAAGCATTCCCCTCACTCGAAAAGGGAAATCAGGTGAGGAACTGGGTTCTCTGGGTTTTTGGGCACCACACAGTGGACCTACTTCTGTTTCCCTTCACTCAGACGCTAGCAAACCTGAGATGAATAGAGGAGGCTGGGAAGAAAAACGAAGGGGGGTGACTCCCAGTGAGTCAGTCACACAGCAGGAGTGCCCTGCTTTGCAGAGGACCCCAGCAGCTTTCTCAATAAAACAACTGGCTGGCACAGTATCTGGAAACCCAAAGCTATTCACATACTCGGACACCAGCCCCCAGGATATCTCCCATGTCCTCCTCTGTTGACCTGCTGGAGCCTGGGATGCACATTGGGGTCCAGCTCAAGCCTCTGCAGCTGCTGAGTGCATGACACCTGCCTAGGTCCCTGAAGCTGACTCTTCCCCCCCCTTCTGTCCCCTCCCCCCCAACATGCAGGTGCTAGCTCCTCCAGCTGAGGCCTGGCGTGCTGCTGGCTGGACTCTCGTCCCAGGCCTCTCCTGCCATTTGCATGCCCATGGGGATATCTTGTACCCCTGGGCTTCCCTCCAGCTGGCCTTTCCAGCCGATCTGCTTGCCCCCAGCCTGATTGTTCTCTGTCTCCAGTGCCATGTATACACTCGTGGAAAGATCCTACAGCCTCGAGAGTGTTTGCCGACAACCAGGACTCTCACAGCTACCAGCGCACCTGCTGCTGGCCCAGACTTCCAGCACTGCATGTGTGTCTGCAACCACCCCTGGGCACCATACTGGTCCCTGTCGCTGGAGCCTGATGTGGATCGTGTGCGTGCCATGGACTCTGCCACCGCTGCTCCCTGCCCTGGACCCCAGCTGCTGGACCAGGAGGGGCCACTGAAGTCCTCCACAGCCCTTACAGCCACTGTGAGCCCCCTGCAGTACTTTCCAAGGACCACACAGTTATCGATGCTGTGGATCTTGGCAACTTGAGCTGATGAGACCTCATGCACCTGCCTCACGTCCCCGACCCCTGGTCCAGAGCCAGCGTACATTCCTGCACTTGAAGGTCTTCCCCATTTACTAGTCAGTCCATCAAGTCTAGAAGAGGTTATTGTTTGTTCAAATGTGCAGACACTGCTACAAGGCTACAAGGATGAAAAAGAATGAGTGAAACAGGACACCACAAAAGGAGCACAGGGAGCTTCTAGTAACTGACCCCAAAGACATGGAGATACATAAATTTTCCTATGAAGAATTCAAAGTAATTTTTTAGTGTTTATTTTTGAGAGAGAGGGACAGAACAGGAGCAGGGGAGGGGCAGAGAAAGAGGGAGACACAGAATCCAAAGCAGGCTCCAGTCTCTGAGCTGTCAGCACAGAGCTCAATGCGGGACTCGAACCCACGAACCGGGAGATCATGACCTGAGCCGAAGTTGGATGCCCAGTCAACTGAGCCACCCAGGTGACCCCAAAGTAATTGTTTTAAAGATACTCAGAAAGCTACAGAAGGACACCATTTAATGAAATCAGGAAAACAATATAAGGACAAAGTGAGAAACTCAACGAAGAGAAAGCATAAAGAACCAGATGGAAATTTTGGAGCTGAAGAACACAACAGCTGGAGAGTTCAACAGAGATCTTCAACAACAGATTGCACCAAGTGGAAGAAGGGCTGATCCTGAGGACAGATCATTTGAGGACAGATCATTTGAAATATTCAATCAGAGGGAAAAAAAAGAGAGAATAATGCATAATGAAGGAAGCCTTCAGGATTTATAGAACACAATTTTTAAAAATCTACACATCACTGGAGTCTCAAAGGAGAAAAGAGGAAGAAGCAGAAAGCTTACATTTAAGAAGTAAACTGCTGTATGTCAGCCTCATGGCGGCATAAGACACCCTTGTTTTTGCTCCTTTCCCAGCACCCCAGCCCCCACCCCCAACACAAATCCAGCGTCCATTCGTTAACAGAAGTACCTTGTAGGAGCTGTGGGGTCCAGCACCATCTGCCAAGGGATATGTGAGGAGCCCCCCCCCCTTTGCATCAGGTAACAGACATAGTGGTCCCAGCTTTGGTCCAGGCACATGGGGTGCACTGTGTGGCTAGAGTTAGGTTGCTGGGGGTCTATTTCTAGCATCAGCATCTAGTTCTGCACATGTGGGGGCATTGATTGAGGCTGTCTGCAGCATGAAACATCTGGTTTCCCTGTGAACCCTCCCTGTAGCTGTGATCTCACTAAGAGCAGTGGTGATAATCCTCAAGGTGGGATGGGGTCAGTGGGCCCAACTATGAGAGTGGATGTTGCTGAGATCTCAGCACTGGCCGAGAATCACTCTGGAGGATTTGGGGGGAGTCTCCTTCCTCTACAACCTTCCATGGTTCCCGCTGCTGTGCAGAAGAGCCATGCGCTTTCCCACCGGGGTTCACAGCTGTTAGAACCACCCTCAGTTCCACCTCCATCCTCCTCCATCTCCCAGTTGAGACCGGGAGCCCCCCAAGAGCAGGGTCAAGAGTGCTTCTTCTGTACCTTGGTGCTCTGAATGAGATGAGGCAGGGTCCACACTCCACAGACACCAGCCTGGTTAGTCCACAGGAGAAGGAGAAACCAATGTCATTGCATCTGTAAAGTAACTGGTTGTGGTAACTAGGTCCTTGAGACTGGGTGGATGCACCAAGGCACAGAGGCTTTTGGGGGGTGAAAGTGCCACCTTTAAAATCTAAACTACTGATGTATTAAAAAATAAGGGGCTTCCAGGGTACTTCTCGATTATTTTGAAAGAAGCAGCAAAGTTCAGTGGCTCAGCGTGAAAATACAAGAGCAATTCTACAGCTTTGATGGCTGGACCGTGCATGCTTGGAAAAGTTGATGTTAAATATTCCATGGGAGGCAGGCAGAGCAGGAAGAACAAAGCCCATATATTTTAAGAAATCTTTTTTAGGGGCGCCTGGGTGGCTTAGTCGGTTAAGCATCCGACTTTCGCTTAGGTCATGATCTCGCGGTTTGTGGGTTCGAGCCCCACGTCGGGCTCTGTGCTGACTACCAGCTCAGAGCCTAGAGCCTGTTTCGGAGTCTGTGTCTCCCTTTCTCTCTGACCCTCCCCTGCTCATGCTATCTCCTGTCTCTCCTAGAAATAAATAAAAATATAAAAAAATAAATCTTTTTTAATGTTTATTTTTGAGAGACAGAGTGCAAGCAGGGGAGAGGTGGAGAGGAGGGGGACACAGAATCCAAAGCAGGCTCCAGGCTCTGGGCTGTCAGCACAGAGCCTGATGCAGGGCTCAGACTCCCAAACTGTGATTGTGACCTTGAGCTGAAGTTGGACGCTCAACTGACTGAGCCACCCAGGCACCCCCAACAAAAGCCCATCTCTTGTGTTCACGTCCAGGGCTTCTTGGAAAGAGCATCAAGTAGTGGCTGGCATCAGCCAGCTCTGCTCTGTGTGTCCCTCTCTTCTGCTCCTGGGGCCACTTTCATGTGAATAAAACCGGGAATCCTGCCATAGCTAAAATTAAGGGTGGGGCCAGATAGGCTCCAGGTGGCCTTGCAGACCATCCACCAAGGGGCTCATTTTCTGAGGGAACTGCACCTCTCCCTAGAAATCATCAGTAGAGTCCCAGCCCCAGGATGCTTGCTAATTAGTAACTCAGCTGTTATGAGAGATGTGAAGGCAAACTCAGAAGATGGAAAAAGTTACGTGTACTGAGAGCAAGATGAAGTCCCGGAATCCAAGATGTTTTCTGATTCCGGATATTGCCTTTGTTGAATTGGATGGAATTTCAACAATTGCAGAGAAACCGAAGATCCTGTAAGTTTCCATTGCATCTCTGGAAGATTAAGTTAATTTTCCTCAAGAAATTCCAGAAGCTTTGACATGATGCAAGGCTCAAAGAGAAGGGGGCTAAGCAGGTTTAAAGACTGTTATCTATCTATCTATCTATCTATCTATCTATCTATCTATCTATCTATCTATCTTAAATTTACATCCAAGTTAGTTACATCTAGTGCAATAATTTCAGGAGTAGATGGCAGTGATTCATCCCTTAGGTAGAACACTCAGGGGCACCTGGGTGGCTCAGTCGTTAAGCATCCGAATTCAGCTCAGGTCATGATCTCACGGTTTGTGGGTATGAGCCCTGCGTCAGGCTCTGTGCTGACAGCTGACTTGGAGCCTGCTTCAGATTCTGTCTCCCTCTCTCTCTGACCCTTCCCTGCTCTCTCTCTCTCAGAAATAAATAAACAGCATTTTAAAAAATTTTAAAAAAAGGACACTCAGTGCTCATCCAAACAAGTGTCTTCCTTAGTGCCCCTCACCCATATAGCCCATCCACCACCCACAACCCTTCCAGTAGCCCTCAGTTTGTTCTGTTTTTAAGAGCCTCTTGTGTTTTGTCCCCTTCCTTGTTTTTGTTTTTTTTTGCTTCCCTTCCCTTATGTTAATCTGTTTTGTATCTTAAATTTCACATATGATTGAAGTCCTATATTTGTCTTTCTCAGACTGACTTATTTCATTTAACATAATACACTCTAGTTCCATCCATGTTGTTGCGAATGGCAAAATTTCATTCTTTTTGATTGCCAAGTAATACTCCATTGTATATATACACCACATCTTTATCCATTCATCTGTCAATGGACATTTGGCCTCTTTCCATACTTTGGCTATTATGGATAGTGCCGCTATAAACATTGGGGTGCATGTGTCCCTTCAAAACAGCATACCTGTATCCCTTGGATAAGTACCTGGTAGTGCAATTGCTGGGTCATAGGGTAGGTCTGTTTTTAATTTTTTGAGTAACCTCCATATTGTTTTCCACGTGGCTGCACCAGTTTGCATTCCACCAGCAGTGCAAAAGAGATGCTCTTTCTCCACATCCTTGCCAACATCTGTTGTTTCCTGAGTCGTTAATGTTAGCCATTCTGACAGGTGTGAGGTAGTATCTTGTTGTGGCTTTAGTTTGTTTTTCCCTGATGATGAGTGATGTTAAGCATTTTTTCATGTGTCTGTTGGCCATCTGGATGTCTTCTTTGGAAAGGTGTCTATTCATGTCTTTTGCCCATTTCTTTACTGGATTATTTGTATTTTGGGTGTTGAGTTTGAGAAGTTCTTTATAGATTTTGG
>JAESUZ010003970.1:0-10817 GCA_017311185.1 Proteles cristata cristata
TGTTGTATTTGATATTTGATATTCTATGCTGAGCCAAGGAAGCTATTAAAATTTTTATGAAGTGCACTTTGTGTAAGCACACACACACATATGCATAAACACATGTGATTTCTTTATTTCCCTTTTCTCCCTCGCTTTGCCATTTCACTTTTGGGCAATTTATTTAACTGATTGTTCTGATTATTTATTGCCATGCAACAAATTACTGCAAAATGTAGTGGCTTGAAAGAGGGGTCAGCAAACTGTTGCCCATGGACCAAATCCATCCCACAGCCTGTTTTGTATGGCCCATAGGCTAGGATAAATTTTTGCCATTCTTAAAATGCTGCAAAGCAAAAGAGAAATAAAGAAGGAAAGAAAAAAGAGGGGGGTATCGAGGCAATAATTCCAAACTTAAAATATCTGCTTGTTGGGCCTTGGCCTAAATAATACAAATTTATTTTGCCTGCAAATCTGCCATTTGGGCATGATTTGGTGGGAGAGCTGATCTCTTCTTCCCTGGGTGTCAGCTCAGAAGTCTTCACTGGTGCTAGAGGGTCTGGCTCACTCACCTGACTGGCCTTTTGGTGCTTCCTCCTGACTGGAATCTCCATTGGGCCAGAGGGCCAAGGACTTCAGTTTGTCTCCATACAGAGTGGGCTTCCTGATGGTGTGGTGGCTGGGTTCTCAGGGTAGGTACACTAAGACAGAGCCAGGCAGGAGCTCTGCTGGCTTTGGCAGTCACATTGGTTTGGTCTTCCATAAGCTACTAGTCATGAGGTCATAAAAATTACTAACATGAGGTCTCAGTCCACTGCCGGATGCATGGCTGCAGACCCATAGAGGTAGTAGTTACATAGAAACTTCCAGCTTTTCCATCATCTCCCCTTACAAATTGCCCCCTCAGGATCTCACATTGGCAATTGGTCATGTATGATTTCTTAGGTTCTCCTAAGCTCTGATTTATCTGCTCACATCAATGCTTTAGGAGGACTGATTCATGTATTCTTTCTCTCTTCCTTCAATTCTCTTTTCTGAACTTTGATTTTCCCACCTCCATCAAAACTGAGTAAGGCATAGTTCTTACAGAAATTCCCTTATTTCATAGTACTTACAGTGGCTTTGCTTCTCCAATTGATTTGGAACCAGATTTCCAATCTGGTTGATAAGTTGTTAGTATCAGAACTGGTATGAAGAGACAGAGCCTTAGAGATTGGAATCTGAATTGGTTCTCTTATCTAAGTTTAGAAGCATGAATGACTCCAATACCAGTAGTATGTATATTGGTAGCCTAATGTACGTTGTGGCAGATAGTTACTTAAATTCTCGCCTGTGATCACCAGGAATTAAGTGCCAATAAGCTTCATGCCATAGAGTGTTCCATGGAAATGGAACATTGGGATGAAAGGTTTGTTTGGATGTTTCTAAGTTCCTGAAAAATGTGGGCAAAGAAAATTTTGAGTTCAGGACTTTAAATTCTCACCTTAAATTCTGGATAATAAACCAGAAATAAGCTTTATTTCTCTTGGCCACAAAACTGAAGTTTGTGAGAAATCAACCCGAAGACCAAGCCTGTGGGTTGCTAGATTACGGCATAAATGAATTCACAACCTTGAAAGCTCTCTTTTGTTAAAGTTAGGACACTTTGTAAAGGGGCAGGACCTTGTAAATTGGAAAGATAACATCTGGGTAGACTTTTATCAAGCTGAAAACTTTGATCTTTTATATTTTCCTGAGCCTCCTTTGCCAGTAGAATCTGCCTTCTCTCCCTTGTTTGAGAAAAACCTAAGTGGCTTTTCCTGGAGTTGTCTTGAAGTAAATTCCTGATACTACCTCCAGTTCTTCTCTCAGAAATGTTGTTACTAAATTTATAGCTGAGCTTAATCCCCAACAGATCCTAGAAGTCACGTATAAAATGCGATGTTGAAAAGAGGTGGAATAAATGTAATTATGTTGGGTTGAATTTATTAATATTGGAATCCTTAGGAGAAGTTCTAAGGGATTATTCTAGTGCAGTCATCTGGCTCTAACAATATACTTGGTTAGTTGACTGAAACATGAACCTAAATGTGGTCTACAGTGACTGAAGGCGAGATGCCAAAATTTGCCTGATCTTGTAGAGGAAAGTATCCAAGGGGTAAGGGAATTTGAAATGCTGGAGTGAATTTACTATGGAAGATCTGCTCATCCATTTCTAACTATGTTCCACAGAAAGATGCGGAGGACATACCATTTATGAAGACTTAAAAAGTACACTAGTGAACACTGTTGTTCTTGAAGTGGTCTATAGTGGTCATTCTTTTGGTCGAGAATGACAGGGGGAGCTTATTCTGTTAAATAGGCCTCCCTGAATTCAATGAGAATCATGATAGCTTACAGTGACAGGGGCCAAATGATTTCAATTAAATATCAGAAACTCTACCTACAAAAATACTACACCAAACAAGTAGCAAAATGGCAAACCTAGAGTAACTATATATACAATTACATTAAATATAGAGACTAAAAAGGCAAATAAAGAAGAATTTGTTGGATTGGATAAAAAGGCAAGGACTTCCAACAATGTATTTTTTAATATATATATAATGTTTTTATTTTATTTTTGAGAGAGGGAGACACAGCAACTGAAGCAGGCTCCAAGCTCTCAGCACAGAGACCAATACAGGGCTAGAACCCACTAATGATGAGATTATGACCTGAGCCGAAGTTGGACACTCAACCGACTGAACACCCAGGTTCCCCCCAACAATGTATTTTCAACAAGAAATATAGCTATAAAGACTAGATAGGGCACCTGGGTATCTCAGTCAGTTAAGTGACTGACTCTTGATTTCAGCTCAGGTCTTATATCCTGGTTTCTGAGATTGAGCCCCAGCATCGGGCTCTGTGCTGGCAACACAGTCTGCTTAAGATTTGCTCTCGCTCTTGCTCTTTCTCTCTCTCAATAAATAAACTTAAAAAAAAAAAAGACTAGAAAAGTTGAAATTAAATGAGGGAAAACATATAACCCATAAAAACTGTGAGCACAGTAAAATTGGAGTGGCTAGATTAATATTAAATAAAATAGACTTCAGGAAAAGTGGCACTTCTAGACTTAAAAAAGATATTACATAATGCTAAGACAGTCATGTTTCAAAATGCATGAAGCAAAACACAAGAAATAGTCAAGCCTATAATTATTTTTGGTGATATTAATCTCCTCTTTCAATAATAAGACTATGAACAACTTTTGAACTAATTGCTATTTTTAAAACTACCCAAAACAGTGGCTGAATAAACATCCTTTTTAAGTGCATGCAGAGATTTCACAAAGGAAGCTATAGGATGGTGATTGAATAGTCTTAATTTTTAGGATTTAAAATCTTATAGCTTCTCTTATCATAATAGAATGAAATTAAAAATAAATATCAATATGAAATCTAGTACATACCATGTAGTTTGTAATTAATCTTACTCTTCTAATCATGAATCAAAAAAGAAATCACAAAACAATTTTTAAGAGATTTGAACTGACTAAAAAAGTACAACATAGCAAAATTTGGGGGACACAGTTATAACAGTGCTAGAGAACTTATAACTTGAAATGCTTTTAGGGTTAAAATCATTTTTTTTTCAATTAAGAACCTGGAAAAAATAAATTACCATAGGATACATAAATAAAGTGTGAGAGCAGAAACAATAAAGTGGGTAACACATAAAAGAGAAAAAATTAAGAAAGTCCAGACAGTCTTTGGCAAAGTTAATACAGTTTAAAAATTTGTTTTTAGTATTTATTTATTCTTGAGAGAGACAGAAACAGAGCACAAGCAGGGGAGGGACAGAGCGAGAGGGAGACACAGGGCCCAAAGCAGGCTCCACAGCCGGATGCGGGTCTTGAACCCACAAACTGTGAGATCATGACCTAAACTGGAGTCAGACGCTTAACCAACTGAGCCACCAGGCACCTCAAAGTTAATACAACTGATATAACTCGAGATTAATCAGAGGACACACATACCTGTACACACACACATGCACACACACAGAGAATATCAACGTGAGAAATGAAAAAAAGTATCACTATAAATCCTACCAGTATTTAAAGGATAAAAGGAAAGTATTACAAGCAATTGTGTTAAGATATTGACAATTTGGGTGAAATAGCCAAGTTCTGACAATAGAAACAAAAGCACAACATACCAGGTAGGCTTAGTTCTAGCAATATAAGTTTGGTTTAGCAGTTGCACATCAATCATTGTATTCCCCACTGCAGTGATTGCAGCAGTAATGGATAAGCAGAGGACCCACCAACTTCATAAAATACAGTATACTATGCAAAAATATGGGACAGCAGGAGAAGGGTTGTGCAGGCAAGCATCAGGGTCCATGGCGCTTCCAGGCACAGGTCCCCAGGGTCTTTATTATTTGTACAAGGGTATGCTTAACCTAAGGATTAAACCAACTAAAAGTTGTGCAGTGAAACTTGGCTTCAGGAAAATTTTCTAAACATTCTAGCAGAATGTTTATAGAACTCTGGCCGTGTGGCCAAACAAGATTAGCTGATTATGTCAAGTATACACCCTAAATAATCAAACCAGCCACAGGTATTGCCGGGGAAGTTTTAAATATGAAACTTCACAAGGTAAATGATTACTGATTCCACTGCCCTTGTCTGGTCAAGAGTCCGTGCCAAATTCCCAGGTACTCTTACATGTATGTATCGTATCCTAATCCAGCTGTAAAATAGCTCTGTCCTTTATACCCACATTATTATAATGAAGGGAACCAGCATATTATCAGCAGAGGTAGAAAAAGCATTTGGAGACAAACGTTTATCAAAAGTATATAATCTCTATAAATCCGTAATACAAGGAACCTAAGAAATTTCGGTCATCTTAAACACAAAATTTTACAAGAGATGTATAAATGCCCAATAATCATATGTAGAAGTGCTCAATATTATTAATCAGAAATGCAAATTAATATCACCTTAAGATAATACTTCATACTCCTTACGATGACTAAATTTTTAAAAGCTGACAACCCCAATATTAAACAGGAGGTGGAGCAAATGGAACATTCCTACATTGCTAGTAGGTCAGCAAAGTATTCAATCATTTTGGAAAACTTGTTTGACAAATTTTTTTAAGAGTATGCACACACGTGTGCATGGAGGAGGGAGGGAGAGAGAGAGAGAGAGAGAGAGAGAGAGAATCTTCAACAGGCTCCATGCTCAGCATGCACATAGGACTGGATTCCATGACCTTGGGATCATGACCTGAGCCGAAATCAGGAATGAATACTCAACCAACTGAGCCACCCAGGAGCCCCTTCTTTGACATTTTCTTATAGAGATAAACCTACGTCTGTTCTATAACCCAGTAATTCTAGGCATTATGCAAAAGAGAAGAAAATATGTGTCCACAAATAGATTTGTATAAACATGTTTAAAGTAGGTTTATTCATAATCAAAAATTGGGAGGAGGGGATCCAAATGCCCATTAAAAGGAAAGTGCATGCGGAATGTATGGTATGTTAATATATTGGGATACTTCTCAGTACTATAAGAGATTGAACTATTGGAATGTTACAGCCTGCATCAATCTCCAAATCATTAAGTCAAATGAAAGAAACGACATACACAGAGGTCTTATGTACACAGTACCCACTGTTGCATATTGTATTTACCTGAAATTAGAGGCAAAACTAATCTATAGGATATAAATCAGAAAAGTGGTTTTCTAGGTTACCTGAGGAGCCTTTTTGATGTGTTCTATTGTTCTATATCTCGATTGAGAAGATAGGTTATGTCTTTGTCAGAATTCCTTGAATTATGCACTGAAGGCTGGTATATTTTTCACTGTCTACAAACTTAATCTTGAGAGAACAAACATTTTAAAAGATAACAAAATACTATACATTGAAAGAGAGACAACAGACACAAATAGTATATTCTGTATGATTCTATTTGTCTGAAGTTTGAACCAAGCAAAATTTATGGGCTTAAAAATCAGAATAGCAGTTGTCTCTAGAGATTGGAGAAATACAGGAAAGTATTAGGTTGCTTTCTTATATGTTATAAAAAATGTTCTATATCTCAATTGTGAAGGTGATTATATGGATACATACATCTGTCAGTATTCATCAAAATGCATACTTAAGATCTATGGCTTTCAGGGATATTAATTAATTTATTAAAAATTTTTAAATGTTTTATTTCTGAGAGAGAGAAAGAGACAGAGTGAGTAGGGGAGGGTCAGAGAGAGAGAGAGATACAGAATTGGAAGTAGGCTTCAGGCTCTGAGCTAGCTGTCAACACAGAGCCTGATGAGGGACTCAAACCCACCAAACTGTGATCATGACCTAAGCCGAAGTCAGGCGAGTAACTGACTGAGCCACCCAGGCGCCCCGACAGGGGTTTTAATTTAACCACAATAAAAAGAAGACATTTTAACCTCAGGCATAAATTGCAAAAGGGAAAGTCTTAAAGTCATTGTTCTATATATTGATCTCAAGGAGCCAAAGAACAGCCAATTAAATTCAAATAATGTACAAAGAAGAAAGTAAAGCAGATAAGAACAAGAATTAATGATATAGAAAACAAGCTACAGCAGAGAGAGTGAAGAAAATCAATAGTGTCTTCTTTGAGGAAAAAAAATTAAATTGACAAACTCCTGCCAAAATTGATAAGAAATGATGAGAGAAGTTAAATCCTCAATATCAGATATAATAGGAGGATCAGTATAGATTTTCTAGGCATTAAAAATTTGTAATAGCCTTATTAAAATATTTTTTAAATCCAAATACAATAAACACATTCCGAGGAAATACTTTTTATAAAAGATGACACAAGAAAAAGATACTTTAATAATTTATATAAACTATATAATATTCTAAAATAGAAACTCTAATTTGAAAACATTGCTACAAAGGAATTTCAGTTTCCAGATAGTTTTATTACTTTTTCCAAATAGGTAAGAAAGACATACTACTCAAATGTGGATAAGCTCTACTACTTAATGAAAAAAGATAACCCACTTCTGAACTTAAAAAGTTTGAATAACCTTGTATAAAAGCATGAAATTGATATTAAAACAGAAAAATAACAGGTCTCTCTCACTTAGAAATATCTAAAATCCCAAACAAAACAAAAGCAGATCATTAGTGAAACATGAATGATTGCATATGGAAAGGCCAAGTATGCTCAATGTGGCCACCATAGCAGTTTTCCAGGAATGCAAAGTTGGTTTAACATGTCAAAAATCAATCAACATATTTCACAGTAACTGAACTCCTACCTAGCAATAAAAAAACAGAAAACCCCAATCTAAAATAGGCAAAAATAAGTAAATAAAGGAATAAAAATAGACAAAAACTTGATCAGCTACTTCACAAAGAGGATATCCAAGTGAAAGTGACATACCTGTTTGAAAAAAGAAAAAAATTTCTCTTGAAAATTGAGAAAATAGGCACAGAGATTTTCTAAGATTTACAAAAGGACATTCTTTGGGTGTGTAGTTATATTAGTTTTAAGATACAGCAGGAGTGTAAATTGTACAATTTTGGAAAATGAATTCACAGTATCTACTGAAACTAACTGTATGTTGAATATATGTCCCATCAATTTTATTCCTAAGTGTCTAACCAATATTCATAAATATATTAAGAGACATGTGCAGAAATATTCATCATGACACTATTTACAATAGTCCCCAATTGAAAACAACTCAATGTCCCTCATTAATGGAAAGGAAAAAAATGGTGGTGTACTTATACAATGCTATATCCGTCAACAATGAAAACAAATAATAATGTGGATAAATCTCATGAGTTTATTTTTAGGAAAAGAAGCCAGGCACTAAGGAGTGTTTTCTGTATGCTTACTTTTAACTAAATATGTGAACAGACAGAATTAATCGAAGGTGACTAAAGATGAAAAAAGTGTCTCATGTTGAATCTAAAAACGAATGAGTAAACAAATTAAAAGCAGAAAATCACTAATAAATAGAGAGCAAACTGATGGTTTCCAGAGAGAATGGAGGGTGGTGGGCAAAATGGGGAAAGGGGAGTGAGAGACACAGGTTTACAGTTATGGAATGAATAAGTCATGGGAATAAAAGTAGACCCATTGGGAATATAGTCAATGATATTGTACTAGCATTGTATGATGACAGATGGTAGCTACACTTGGGGTGATCACAGCATAACATAGTGAAGTTGAATTACTATGTTGTACACATGAAACTAATGCAAAATTGTATGTCAACTATACTCAAGTAAAAAATTTTACAACCCCCCCCCTCCCAAATAGTGGTTATCTTTCAGAACATTAGTAGCAAGGAAAGAGCACAAGAAGGACCTTAGGGGAGCTCATATATCTTGATCTTGATCTGCATGGTTATGAACCATATTTTAAAAAATTCCTCAGCAACATGCAGAAGAATGAAACTAGATCATTTTCTCACACCATGCACAAAAATAAACTCAAAATGGATAAAGGACCTGAGCGTGAGACAGGAAACTATCAACACCCTAGAGGAGAAAGCAGGAAACAACCTCCTTGACCTCCACCGCAGCAACTTCTTACTTGACACATCCCCAAAAGCAAAGGAATTAAGAGCAAAAATAAACTGTTGGGACCTCCTCAAGATTAAAAGCTTCTGCACAGCCAAGGAAACAACCCAGAAAATTAATAGGCAACCAACGGAATGGGAAAAGATAGTTGCAAATGACATATCAGATAAAGGGTTGATATCCAGAATATACAAGGAACTCACCAAACTACATGCCCAAAAAACAAACAACCCAGTGAAGAAATGGGCAGAAGATATGAACAGACACTTCTCCAAAGAGGACATCCAGATGGCCAACAGACACATGAAACGATGCTCAGCATCTCTCCTCATCAGGGAAATACAAATCAAAACCACACTGAGATACCACCTCACGCCAGTCAGAGTGGCTAAAATGAGCCAATCAGAGAATTCTAGATGCTGGCGAGGATGTGGAAACGGGCACCCTCCTACACTGTTGGTGGGAATGTAAACTGGTACAGCCCCTCTGGAAAACAGTGTGGAGGTTCCTCAAGAAACTAACAATAGAACTCCCCTATGACCCAGCAATAGCATTGCTAGGAATTTACCCAAGGGATACACAAATACTGATGCATAGGAGCACATGTACCCCAATGTTCATAGCAGCACTCTCCACAATAGCTAAAACATGGAAAGAGCCTAAGTGTCCATCCACAGATGAATGTATCAAGAAGATGTGGTTTTATCTATACCATGGAATACTACATGGCAATGAGAAACAATGAAATCTGGCCTGTGTAGCAACATGGATGGACCTTGAGGGTGTTATGCTGAGCGAAATAAATCAGGCAGAGAAAGACAAATATCATATGTGTGCACGTATAGGAGGATTAGGAGGAGCTTAACAGAGGACCAAGGGGGAGAAGAAGGGCGGAAATGGTGGGAGAAAGGGGGAGAGGCAAACCATGAGAGACTCTTGAATGCTGACAAAAACTGAGGACTGGTGGATGTGGGGGGGAGGAGGGATGGGCATGGAGGAGGACACTTGTGGGGATGAGCACTGGGTGTTATGTGGAAACTAATTTGACAATAAACTATTTGTAAAAATAATAATAATAATAATAATAATAATAATAATAATAAATTCCTCTAGCTATGTAAGTATAATGTGTGCCATTTTCTGTATGCTTGGTCTATTTCAATAAAAATGGTTTCACAAATAAGAACAATAATGTAAAAGTAACCATAAATTATAAGTTCCCAGTTCCATTTGGTATATTCTAGCAAGAATGTATTCTTTTGGACCTCTGCTGCTATGGTATAGGAAGAGTGTATTTGAACCCTAGAATCCAATTATTACATTTTCAAGATATTGTGGGTATAATACACAAAGTCATCTCAGCAATCATGGGTTCTTTCTTTTTAAAACCCTTAGCAATGGCTGCTTTTAAAATTAGAATGGTAAAGATGCAAAGCATCTTCCAGTTTTTTTCTAGCCTATCAAGAAAGATCTTTCAGTTTAAGGAAACAAAATTTAATTTTCCTCTTCAGATTATTTGTTTTCTCTTTTGAATTCAATACAAAATGCTGTTTACATGCCCAATTTGCCAGATAAGGAATATTATAGATTTTTTGTTTTTTGTGTTACTTTTTTGTTTTTGTAAATCTTGATCAAGTACCGTAGGGAGGTCCAATATGTTAAGTGAGAACACTAAAGAATCATTAAGAAAGAGGAATGCCTTTTTATGGGTATAGGGGCATGGACATGTGAGAAGACATCCCTGAACTGGCAACAGCTCATGCTTTAGGATGAACTAAATTTCAATAAGTAGAGAATGGCAGGTGAACCCCAGGCCTGGGAGCCTAGTAGGAATTGAGGGGTGGGGGGTAGTCCAAAATCTCAAGGTTCGGAAGTTGCTGCTGAAAGTAAAGAACACAGTAGAGGGTGAGGAGGGCAGGAAAAGTGACAAGACAAGATAGTTTGTCTGGGATAAGCTTGAGGAAGGCATGAATGTTAAGCTAAATTACTTAGATTTTTTTTTTTTAATTTGGGGAGGGGGAGTAGTCATAGAAGACATTTGAAGATCGGACAGACATGCGAAAATACCTGAGTTTTATTTATTTTATTTTTTTTAAATTTTTTAATGTTTTTTTATTTATTTTTAGGAGAGAGAGAGAGAGACAGCGTGAGCAGGGGAGGGTCAGAGAGAGAGGGAGTCACAGACTGAAACAGGCTCCAGGCTCTGAGCTGGCAGTCAGCACAGAGCCCGACGCGGGGCTCGAACCCACGAACCGCGAGATCACGACCTAAGCGAAAGTCGGACG